>UESW01004593.1:701029-744829 GCA_900491605.1 Calamus simplicifolius
CGTAGGGTATTGCCCATTACTCTTCCATCGATCTCCATGATTTTCATGGAAACTAATTAACAATGATAATACATTATATGATCTAACAAAGCTTGTGAGCTGATTTTTATATAATATCATACAAGAATGCTTTCTCGTCTTAAGATATGGAGGAAAGGATTTTTTTTAGATTTTTTTTGAACCATTATTATGTAAACTTAGATGTGGCACATCCAAACTACAAGTAAGTCACACATATTTGAGAGCTTATGCTACATAAGTTCTTATATTCTTATTTGGGTCGGCTTGTGACCCAAGAATAAAGAGTATGCGAGTCATGGGTGTAATTTCTTGCATTGGGTTAAAAGAGAGTTTTTTAAAGAATGTTTAATAACTGGGATCAGATTTTCTTGATAGACTTTCTTATTTTAGGAAATTATTAGGAAGTTAGTTAAGTTTTATGATTCAAGATGGATAATTATTTAACGCTCTTTATAATTGAACGGACAGACCAAGAAAGAAATCAAGGTATTCTCTTTTTTCTATATCCATCTATTCTTTTTATTTTCATGTGCACATGATCATGACAAAAGCTGCGCAACAAAAGATATCAAAGCCAAAAAATGCTTAGGTATAGAAAAAGCAGATCTTTTTTTCCCTCAAGAAATAATTTTTCTTTCTTTCTCTTCTTCCATCTTCTCCCTCCTCTTAAGAACTTGCATGAGAATTCCATGCTCGCGGGGATCGCTGGATCATCAATTAATCAACCGTCTTGTTGAAATCCTGATGACGTGAGACCTCACGGAAAGAGGCTCACGTGAAGAGGCTCACGTACAGGAGTTTATGGGAGGCGCTTGGAGTTCCCTTGCGTGAAGACGTGAAGCCGGTGTTTCCGTGAGAATAACTCCACGAGTACTCGAGCAAGAAGGGGGCTTATGTTGTGGAGGTCCAGCAACGTTGATCCACGCTCGTGTTACGTAGATCTCGGAAGGAGAGGCTCCGTGCTCCTTGCGATTGCAAGAAAGCTGGGTGGAGTGCCGGTCTTCGCGGGAGAAATTATTTCACGGAAAACGCACGGAAAAAGAGACAGGTGGAGGGGGAGGTGCATTAAATTAAAGGCTTCACGGAAGAAAGCCTTATAGGGCGGTTGCCGCTGAAATCCGTCCTTCGACTCTAGCGCGATCGATCTCCAGAAAAAGAAGAGGGCGGACCTGCAAAAAGAAGTCCACGCGCGAAGGAACACTGAGGGTGGTCGATCAACCAGACAGTGAGGAGGTGGATCTCTCTGGGAGACCTCTCCGGGGGCGGCCAATCGGAGGCTCGAGAGGGCAGGAACGCCGACGAGCTACCGGGAAGGGCAGTGAGAGATGCCCAAGGGGAGAGAGTATGTGTCCATGCGCCAGGAGATATGCGTACCTGAGGGAATTGCGAGTCTGATATTTATAGACTGTCACCTGGGTCTTGAGCGCCTTCTGGAAGGTTCGGAGGTTGTTATGATATGGAGGTGGGCAGAATCAGGCCGTTGTGGGGCCGTTAGAATCCGTACCCTGTTTGTTCAGAGAACGACGGCTGGGAGAGCTCCTTGATGTCTCGTGATCTGGTTGAGTAGGCCTGGGGCGGTTACGATAGGTTTTAGGCCACGTCCCGACATGATTCCTTGTCTAGGATGCCGCTCTGGTAGGCTCGGGCTCTCCCGCGTCAGGTTCCGCGGAGGTAGGTGTTAGGTTGTGGATCGCTCGATGAAGCTGGGCTGCGAAGCCCGGAAGGGGCCGAGCTACGGAAGCCCGGAGGGGCCGAGCTATGGAAGCCCGGAGGAGCCGAGCTATGGAAGCCCGGAGGGGCCGAGCTATGGAAGCCCGGAGGAGCCGAGCTATGGAAGCCCGGGGGGGGCCGAGCTATGGAAGCCCGGAGGAGCCGAGCTATGGAAGCCCGGAGGGGGCCGAGCTATGGAAGCCCGGAGGAGCCGAGCTATGGAAGCCCGGAGGGGCCGAAGGAAGGAGGTTAGCCTTAGCCGCCTCGCACGGACATTAATGCAATGACGATTTTACCCCTCAACACATGCCCTCCACTTCCTAGTTCGAAGCGTAGGTTCGGCGTAGGGAGTACATGTTCGAATGGCGCGTCCCAGATGGAACGTCTTGGTTTAGACAGCTTGCGCAATGATGCCCTAATTAATGCGACAGGGCCATCCCGCCTTCGGGGCTAAGGCTCCTCACGAGCGACGGTTGGGATTGTGCCACGTTACGGATCCCGATCGGTCGGCATTTGTCGAGGCGATTCGGGACGCCTAGGGTGAGACGCCCCACCTTTTTAGGATGGCTTCCTTGGCGGAGAAGCGAAGTGGCGGCCGCATTGTCGCTATATGTATATATGTGCGCATACTCTCGGCGTCTCTCGTTTTGCTTTCAAAAGGGCTCTGGTCTTCATCTTCTTCGACGCTTATTGTTTTCGTTTGGTACCTCTTTCAATGGCGATGAGCCCCGACGACGTGGCCTCAGAAATCGTTGCCGAGGACTTGGGGAGGATTCATCAGCGGTATGGCTTGCCCTTGGACGTCGTTCTACGGGCGCCGGAACTCGAAGATAGAGTTACCCGGGACTTAGAGTCTGGGGTCTTCATCTACGAAGATAGTTTGAAGGCGGGTCTTCGTTTTCCTCTCCACCCCCTGGTGAAGGAGATCATGACCCACTACAATATCAGCCCGTCAATGGTGGCTCCGAACAGCTGGCGGAATATCATCGGATTCATCTCGATGTGCCACCAGATTCGGATCGTCGCCACCCTCCCCCTTTTTGCACCTGCTACCACCTGATTCCGGGAGGAAATTGGAGTGGCCCTACATCGGGCCCCGGAGATCCTTCAACGTAATCGCGGATAAGCCCTCTTCCATCAAGGGGTGGAAGAGTCGATTTGTTATCGCGGAGGGGAACGTCGGCTCTGACTTCCCTCGGAGATGGGGGGATGTTGTAAGGGATGCGGAGACGCATCCGGCCTTGTCGGCGCAGGAAGAGAAGGACTTGGACGTCCTCCGTAACGGACAGGTGTTCTCGGCTAACGACCTGCTATCGGAGGGGGCCCTCTTCGCAGTCGGGCTCAGCCCCCTGGACCCGCAAGGTGAGTCCCTTTCGTGCTATGTATTTTCTCGATTAGTGTGCTCGGTCCTGAGTATGTGTGCTCTGACGTGGCAGCCGCAAGGTCGGCGTTGTCGAACCTCTCCAAGAGGAAGAGAGGAAAACGCCCGGGGGAAGGGAGCGGCGTGGATAGTGGCCGGCCCGAAAAAAGGGCTCATACTTCCGCAAGAAGCCCGCCGGACGCCGGGGCGATCATGGCAGAAGCGCCGGGGGCGAAGGAGAGCCCGGGGAGAGAGGTTATGGCCTCCGACCCTCTCGTGTTAGAGATCTCGGACAGCTCGACGAGGCTCCGTTGGTTCGTCCGACCGCGTCCCCCCTGAAAGAGGAGCCAGCGGCGGACCTGGCGGAGGCGGTCATCGCCGAGGAGCCTACTGTCCCCGCGGGATCGCCGTCGGCTCCGACAAGAGAGGAAGAGGTGGCGGCCGCAGCCGGGGAGGTTCAGGGGGAGCCTTCTCTCGGTCTCTCCGCAGGGGAGTACGGTAGCAGTGAGGCGGGTCAGACTGAGGCCTCGGGAGAGCCTGCAGAGGAGATGCAAGCGGTAGAATAGGCCGAGACCTTGGGGGGTCCGATGGCGGGGACACAGATGGTGGTAACCGAGGAAGGGACGTCGAAGGAGGAGACGCGGCAAGGCGGGAGCTCCGCATTGGGAGCTTCTTCGAAAAAGGTTTTGGGGAGGCTAGCGCTTGGGTTGGCCGAACTATCTGAAGAAACCCAAGCCAGGGCCTTGGTGGAGGAGGCTGGGAGGTTGAAGGCCTCTCAGACGGGGGCCGCCCAGGCCGGTCCTTCAGGCGGGGTTGGCCAACCCAGTAGCTCGGGTGCTGATATTGAGGAGGCGTTTTCCGCCATGATGAGGTCGGCTCTGTATCGGGGCGCGGATCTTTCGTCGGATAAGTTTGCCGATCTGGAGTTGGTGGATGCTACATTCGGTCAGCAGGACGTGGCCGAGAGTATCCATCTCCTTCCCGATATCGATAATACAACCCTGATGAGGATGACTCGGGCCTACGCCTCGCGGGTGAGTTACTTTTCTCGTGCGGTAGATGTTTCTCGATTGACCCCATCGTGGGTTCTTATTCATTTTTTTGCCTTTGCAGAGCGTTTTGCTTTCCCAGGCGATATGCTGGCGCTTGAGTTTGGCAACGGGGGCCAGTGTCCAAGCCAGGAGGGCTAATGCCGAGCTCCAGTCGCGGCTGAAGGTGTCCGAGAAGTTCGAGGAACTCATGGCAATTAGCGATAGGGGCTTGCAGGGGATGAGGGCGGCATATCAAGCTGCCCAGGCCAAGATATCCCAGCAGAAGCGCCGGGTGGAGGAGTTGCAGGAACTCCTGGCGAGAAATGATAATGTGCCTGGAGCTAGCTAGGATCGAGTCGAGGCATTCCGCGGAGGTGAAGGCGATGCAGAGAGAGCATAGCGAGAGTATGGGTCGGCTGGGGAAGGAAATCGCCGACGAGAGGAAGCGTTTAACTAGGATGCTTGGCGAGGTGGAGGAGCACCTGAAGCGTCGTGACAGCGAAATTGCTCATTTGAAGGAGGGCGCTAAATGGCAACAAGGGGTGATAGCTTGGGTGAACAGCGAGCTAACCCAAGCCCAGGAGGCAATCGGAGCCAAGCAGTTGAAGATCAACAATCTACAAGAGAGAGTTGAGCTGGTCGGGGCTGACAGAACTAGAGCCAGGAGTGAGGCTGAGGAGTTGGCCAAGAGGTTGGCCAGACGAGAGGAGGAGATATGATCTCATTCTTCTCCCCATTTTTTAGCTTTTTCCATTGATTTCTTGTGGTGCCGACTTATTTCGGCTTTTTCCAGATGGCGGAGTTGGGACTGGAGGTCCGGGCTCTTCAAAGCGAGCTTGTGTCCAGCCGCAGCAAAAGCTCGGAATTCGAGACGCGGGCCAGCGAGTTTGAGGAGCAAAATATCATTCTGCGGGCCCAAGTCGCAGAGGCTGAGAAACAGGCCGCCGAGGCCAACATGCAGCTCGCCATACTTAAGGGGAGGCAAGACGCTATTAGCGTAGACGCGTTCCTTCATGGGATGGAAGAGTGCAAACAGAGGATACTCAACGGGCACCCGGAATGGGACCTTTCTTTCCTGAGTACTGAAGATCCCGACGATGGCGAGTCTGAAGAAGAAGATGAAGATGAATATGTTGATGTTTCTGACGCCGAGCTTGGCGGCATCCCTGGTCCCAGCGAAGCCGCAGCTTCCGAAGGACGGTCGCAAACTGCCGCAGAGGGGACGAAAATATTGGAGAAGGGCGAGTCTAGTCACACTTTCGCAGATGTAACTGAGGGCCCTCCTAAAGCTGATGCAGCTCCCGGTTCTTAGGAGTTGTTCTTGTATCTCGTCTTTTAGACCTTTGTCTGACGTTTCATAGTGAAAGAATTTCCTGTTTCCATTTAAGTGTCTTTCCTGTGTGACTTTGCTGTCGTTTAGCCTCGATTGTGAGTGACCTATAGCTCGCTGGCGCCCTTGGGTCATTTTTGTTCCGAGACTAGGGAAACGTACTGGCTTGGGCCGATAGGCAAAACAAGCAGGTTTGGGCCAACGAGGAAGGTAGGTCGGCTGGGGTTGACAAGATAAATAGATCGGCTGGGCCGACAGATAAAATAGGTCGGCTGGGGCCGACGGAAAAATAGGTCGGCTGAGGCCGACAGACAAAGTAGGTCGGCTGGGTCCGATGAAAAAATAGGTCGGTTGAGGCCGACAGACAAAGTAGGTCGGCTGGGGCCGACGGAAAAATAGGTCAGCTGAGGCCGACGGAAAAATAGGTCGGCTGGACAGACAAAGTAGGTCGGCTGGGGCCAACGGACAAAGTAGGTCGGCTGGGGCCGACGGAAAAATAGGTCCGCTGAGGCCGATGGACAAAGTAGGTCGGCTGGGGCCGACGAAAAAATAGGTCGGCTGAGGCCGACAGACAAAGTAGGTCGGCTAGGGCCGACGGAAAAATGGGTCGGCTGAGGCCGACAGATAAAGTAGGTCGGCTGGGGCCGACGGAAAAATAGGTCGGCTGGGGCCGACAGGCAGAAAGGCCTTCGCACTCTCTGCTACTCTGACAATTGTACTGCTGTTCCGCAGGTGATTCGGTTTTTATTTCACTAGAATGGATGATATGGTGCAGCGGGGGGCATAAAGCTGCATCAGAGCTTTCCGGAAGGTGCTCTTTTCCCATGTGGATCACTTCGCCGTGCACGCAACCGCTCACCATTGGAGGACGTCACTTTCGAAGGACGATACTCTGAATCTGCCAGTTTTCGAAGCGTCAGTGGACGATTTCCTGCATTTAATGACCGTGATTCAGGATCAGGAAGGATCTCCGTACATGTCCCAACTAAGGCGGTGGGCTTGGCGCGCAGTGGGGTGCTGCGTTCATCCTGAGGGGCCACGTGGAGGCATGGGCCAAGTGCTTGAAACTCGGGACTTTCAGCTTTGATAGCTTGTTTCCGGTTCTTTTCTGCCTATAAAAAGGGGAGAAAGGGATCATGTTTAGTTATCCCCAAAGTGTATTTTTCACCGGGGTTTTCATTATGCTCACTTCTCTATTGCTACGAGTGGGAGGATCAAGTTTTCTTCTCATGGGCTCCTTGCCGCCGGATAGCTGGGCGACTGGGGAGCTGCGAGGAATGGCTCGTCCTTAGGGGATGGGTCCCGGAGATCATATGGAGAGCGCACAAGGGGGGCGCAGAGATCATACGGAGAGCGCACATATGCGCTTCCTATGTGATCTTTGTGGCCCGTTACAGGGTGCTTACGGTAGGAAGCGTATCGACACCCCCGTAGCACGCACAGACTCTCCCTCTTTCGCTGGCTTGGGCTCCCGTCTTTTCTCTGAGGGGAATCCTTACCACGGGAGGGAGAATATGGGAGCAACCGGGGTCGGTTGGTCCCCGGTTCCCTCGGCTGGACGGCGGCCTGCGATCCAGCACCCCTCCCCTAGGGGAGCGGGCGGGTCGTCCGAATCCTCAGAATCAGCATCCGCGGGCCATGCCTCCTTTTGGATCTTTTAATTCATCCAGGGCCATGGAGGGTCAGCTTTATCATCGTCCAGGCGGACCGATCGTTTCGTGGTTTGCCTGATTTGTCGATCCGGACGTCGGAACATCACAGTCGCCTAGGTCTGCTTTGGAGCAGTTGCCCGGATTTTGTATTTGCCTTTATTTTATGCATTTCAATGCTTTTGTAACGCCTATGAGGCATTTGTAACTGATCTCGGTCGGCAATAAAGAGAGTTATATTCTGTTTTTCAATCTCTATCTTTCTTGTGCCGAACTTGTAGTTATTGATGTTTGTGGGGTATAAATGCGTTCCGCTCATCCTTAGACGAGGGTTTCGCGCCGTCCAAACTAATCGAGGTTTGTGTGTGGCATTTCAGAAATCATTCGGCGAAGCATGCTCCTTACTCTGGTCAGAAGCCTGATATTTTGTGCTTCGCTTTTGCCGGAGCCCGATTATCGTGGGTCGGCCTTGGGCGAAGTTCAGGGAATTCGTACCCCTTCCCATCATGGTTCAGGGAACCTGTCGTTCGAGCCAGCCGAGTTTTGGAGACATTTGACTTGGCCCTGCCAAGGTTCGGAGATTCAATCACTCGGTTCAGCCGAGGTTCGGAGAACATTTTACTTGGCCCTGCCAAGGTTCGGAGAATTTTGTAGCTCGGCCCTGCCGAGGTTCGGAGAACACTTTACTTGGCCCTGCCAAGGTTCGGAGATAATTGACTTGGCCCTGCCAAGGTTCGGAGAATTTTGTAGCTCGGCCCTGCCGAGGTTCGGAGAACACTTTACTTGGCCCTGCCAAGGTTCGAAGAATTTTGTAGCTCGGCCCTGCCGAGGTTTGGAGAACATTTTACTTGGCCCTGCCAAGGTTCGGAGAATTTTTGTAGCTCGGCCCTGCCGAGGTTCGGAGGCCCAGGCTCAAGGGAGCGACTTAGTTGAGCGACTTAGTTGTCATGGCGGGCCACAGCGTTAGGTCCACGTGGCGCTTGATAAGGGGCGTCAGAGCGGAACGGGCGGTATATCTTCACGCTTTTATTGGTAGCGCCACTCTTCCCGAGGGGACAGGTTATTGGCTGAATGCCGGACTTCTACGTTTCCCGAAAAAGAGGTCAGCATTAAGAGGCTCGGGGAAGCGCTGAATGCATTCATTGCGGGGGCCGACAGATCGGAAATGTTTGCTTGGGGAACTCCCAAATAACCTGCTCGTGCTTACCGATCTTGCTCGGGATGGCGCGATACTTCGGATTTCACAAACGTTGAAATGGCGACGCGTGGTAAGTTCTTATAGGTCGGTGGTTACGGTGCGACCGATAGAGATACCTGCTTGACGAGTATAAATATGACCGAGGGGCATTGGTTTCGGTCATCCCTCGGTTTAAGTTCGAAAAGATGGCCTCCCCAGGGCGATCATCAGTTGGGTCGCGTTCTTCGCTTGATAGCCTGCCACACTTGGAGGGGAGGCGCACCTCCGTGACGGTTGACGGACAGAGCCTAGCGTCGGCTTTTGCGAATAATGAGCAGCTCGCGAGGATCGCCGAAGAATATTTGGACGTGTCGGTCAGGGAGGCGGAAGCCTCACGCCGGTTGATGGACCGGCAGAGGGAGGAGATTGCGTCCCTTCGTCAGCAGGTGGCTGACTGACGGATCGTCTGGAGGAGCTGCTGGCCTCCGGGAGTGACTCCGGATTCTGATCCGGGGCCCCTCTCGCTGCTTTTATTTTACTGCATTTATGTAATCCTCTTTATAAATGAAAGATGGATTTTGTTTTGAAGTCCTTCCCTTTAAGAGTTTACGGCCTCGACCTGTGTGATGAATTAGGGTGTTGGCGTGGCCCCGTCGTTCTCGCGCGTTGATATAGGCTCTTTGAACGATGGGTTGTAGGGGCGTCACCCAAAGGTTTTCAGTAGCAGAGGGAAATCTCCTAGCTCTGCTTGGGGCCTTTGGCCGATTACGTGGGGCTCGATGGCCTCAAGAGGGGGTTTGCCAATGGTGGCTTCTTCTTGCACGTCGGACGGTTTTTGTTTAACGCGCTCATTTTTAAACCGGTCGAAGTCCTTCGGGGACTATTTGGGGGTCGTTCGGCTTTGGTCGAGGCCTGTATGCTTAGGCTTTTTCGCAGGGTTTTAGCCCGAATGACTTTTACCTGGCCTTGCCATAGCTCAGAGGATTCGTTACTCGGCCCTGCCAAGGTTCGGAGAATATTTTACTTGGCCCTGCCAAGGTTCGGAGATTTGTTGCTCGGCCCTGCCGAGGTTCGAGAATATTTTACTTGGCCCTGCCAAGGTTCGGAGGATTTGTTGCTCGGCCCTGCCGAGGTTCGGAGAAATATTTTACTTGGCCCTGCCAAGGTTCGGAGATTTGTTGCTCGGCCCTGCCGAGGTTCGGAGAAATATTTTACTTGGCCCTGCCAAGGTTCGGAGATTTGTTGCTCGGCCCTGCCGAGGTTCGGAGAAATATTTTACTTGGCCCTGCCAAGGTTCAGAGATTTGTTGCTCGGCCCCGCCGAGGTTCGGAGAAATATTTTACTTGGCCCTGCCAAGGTTCGGAGATTTGTTGCTCGGCCCTGCCGAGGTTCGGAGAATATTTTACTTGGCCCTGCCAAGGTTCGGAGATTTGTGCTCGGCCCTGCCGAGGTTCGGAGAAATATTTTACTTGGCCCTGCCAAGGTTCGGAGATTTGCCGAGGTTCGGAGGATATTTTACTTGCCCTGCCAAGGTTCAGAGATTTGTTGCTCGGCCCTGCCGAGGTTCGGAGAATATTTTACTTGGCCCTGCCAAGGTTCGAGATTTGTGCTCGGCCCTGCCGAGGTTCGGAGGATATTTTACTTGGCCCTGCCAAGGTTCGGAGATTCCTGTTCAAACAGAGAGCTCGGTTGTGCCGAGGATTGGTAAGCAGTATCTGTTTCTTCTTGCGATTTATAGCAATATAGTGCATAATGATTCACGCTACAGGTTTTGAGGAAGCAGACAAGCAGAATGCGTATTGAGGCATGCGAAGATGGATTCAGGGAGGACATACCCTATTGATAATATTTGCGAAGGTTGTCCGCGTTCCAAGTCCGGGGAATGACTTCCCGTTCAGATCCTGCAGCTTGTAGGTTCCTGGTCCAATAATCTCCGCTACCTGGTACGGGCCCTCCCAGTTTGGCGCCAGCTTTCCTTGCTCCAGCGGTTTGGAAACAGAAGCCTTTCGGAGGACAAGGTCGCCGGGCAGGAAAGCTTTTCCTTTGACCCTGGAGGCGTGGTAGCGGGCCACCCTTTGTTGATAGGCAGCCGTTCTGATCCGGGCCTTCTCTCTGATTTCCTCTATCAGGTCGAGGTTGGTGCGGAGTTGTTCGTTGCTAGCTTCCTCTGAGTAGCTCTCCACCCGCAATGATGGGAGGCCGACTTCCACAGGGATAACGGCCTCTGTACCGAAAGCCATTCGGAAAGGGGTCTCGCCTGTTGGGATTCTTGGGGTTGTGCGGTAGGCCCATAAGACATGGTGTAGCTCATCTGCCCACCTGCCTTGGGCTCTGGAGAGACGAGCTTTAATTCCCTGGAGGAGGGTTCTGTTGGTCACCTCGGCCGCTCCGTTGGCTTGTGGGTGCCCGACCGAAGTGAGGTGATGACGGATCCGTGCTCCTCGCAGAACTGGCGAAATTTGGAGTTATCGAACTGCTTGCCGTTATCGGTGATTATAGTATGGGGGAGGCCGAATCGGCAGATGATGGACCTCCACACAAAGTCTCGGGCCCGTGCCTCGGTAATTTGTGCGACCGCTTCCGCTTCGACCCATTTGGTGAAGTAGTCGATGGCGACAAATAAGAATTTCCGCTGCCCTGTTGCAAGCGGGAATGGGCCGAGGATGTCCATCCCCCATTTGGCAAAGGGCCAAGCGGAGGATATAGAAACTAGCTCGGCGGAAGGGAGTCTTTGGATGTTTGAATGTCTTTGGCAGGGGTCGCAGGCGCGGACCAGATCGTCCGCGTCTTTCTGCATGGTCGGCCAGTAATAGCCTTGTCGCAGCACTTTATGGCAGAGGGACCGGCTCCCAGATGGTTGCCGCAAATCCCTTCATGTACCTCGCGCAGAGCGTAGTCCGCTTCTGATGGGCGAAGGCACCTAAGCAGCGGCATGGAAAATGACCGCTTGTACAGTTGGTTGTCAATCAACACGTAGTGGATGGCCTGCAGCTTCAGCTTCCTAGCCTCTCTTCGGTCGGACGGAAGCGACCCTTCTTTGAGATATTTGAGGATAGGGTCGAACCAGGATGGTTCGGCCTCAACTTGCATCACCGGTCGGCTTCCGTGATGCTCGGCTTTTCCAGAGTCTCCAGGTGGAATTTTTGCTCGGCATCCATTGTCTCCGTGGTTGCCAGTCGGGAGAGTAGGTCGGCACGGGCGTTCTCGGATCTGGGAATCTGAATAATTTCAAATTCAAAAAATGGGGAAGCAAGTTACGCACCTCCTGAGATATCGAATCATATTGGTTCCCGAGCTTCGAACTCTCCCCGAACATGGCCGGCTACCAGCTGAGAGTCGGTGAAGGCGTTGAGCTTTTCCACCTTCAGATTGCGGGCGATCCGGAGACCAGCTAACAGAGCTTCGTACTCGGCTTCGTTGTTGGAAGCCGGGAAGGAGAATCGGACGCCATACTCGAAGGTCATCCCCTCAGGACTAGTGAGAACTAGACCTGCGCCGGAGTGATGGGCATTGGACGACCCGTCGACGTGGAGGAGCCACCGGGCTCCAGACTTTGGCTCTTCCAGAGAGTCTGGGGTAGAACCGTCCTCCGGGATGGTACACTCGAGGAGGAAGTCGGCCAGTACTTGAGCTTTGATGGCTGGGCGAGGCTGAAAATGTATGTCATGCTCGCTTAGCTCGACGGCCCATTTGGTCATTCTCCCCGATGTTTCCGGACGTGGACCACCGCCTGATAGGTTGGTCAGTCAGGACCGTTACAGCATGTGCTTGAAAGTACGGCCGCAGCTTTCGAACCGAGGTGATCAAGGCCAAGCACCATCTTTTCAATCCTGCTGTACCTCGTCTCCGCATCGCGGAGCAGCCTGCTCACATAGTAGATCGGCTTCTGGATCTTGCCTTCTTCTTTGACCAGCACCGAACAAACCGTGCTCTCCGAAACAGCCAGGTACAAGAATAGGGTCTCTCCTGGGGTCGGACTACTGAGAAGCGGAGGCGAGCCGAGGTACTTCTTGAGATCTTGAAATGATTTCTGGCACTCGGGAGTCCACTGGAAGTTTTTGGCCGATCGGAGAGTTTTGAAGAAGGGGAGGCATCTCTCGGCCGACCGCGCCACAAAGCGGTTAAGGGCCGCTATCCTCCCGGTTAGGCGCTGGACCTCTTTAACAGATGCTGGGGGCGCCATTTGTTGGAGAGCTTGAATCTTCTGGGGGTTAGCTTCGATACCTCGCTGGGAGACCATGAAGCCGAGGAACTTCCCCGAGTTGACGCCGAAGGCGCACTTGGTCGGGTTGAGTTTCATCCCATATTTGCGCAACGTTGCAAAGCTCTCCGAGGTCCTCGACATGCCGTGACGCCTCCTTGCTTTTAACCAGCATGTCGTCCACGTACACCTCCATGTTCCGGCCGATTTGCTCCTTGAACACCTTGTTGACCAGCCGCTGGTAGGTTGCCCCTGCATTCTTAAGACCAAAAGGCATAACACGGTAACAGTAGGTACCTCGATCGGTTATGAAGGCGGTCTTTTCTTCATCTTCAGGGGCCATTCGGATCTGATTGTAGCCGGAATAGGCGTCCATGAATGACAGCATTTGGTGGCCTGAGGTGGCGTCCACGAGCTGATCGATCCGAGGGAGGGGGAAGCTGTCCTTTGGGCAGGCTTTGTTGAGGTCGGTGAAGTCGATGCAGATCCTCCATTTGCCGTTCGACTTTTTCACCATGACGACATTTGACAGCCAGTTCGGGTAATTCACCTCTCGGACGAAGTTGGCCTTTATGAGTTTGTCGACCTCTTCTTCAATGGCCTTTTGCCGCTCTGGGGCGAAGCTTCTTTTCTTCTGCTTAACAGGCCTGTGCCTCTCGTCCACATTGAGATGGTGGACGAGGACCTCGGGGTTGATTCCCGGCATGTCGGAGGCGGTCCAGGCGAAGATGTCGGCATTGCTTTGGAGGAACCTGATCAACCTGTGCGAGATTCTCCTTTGAGTAGCGACCCGATCCTTGCGGTTCGGTCGGGCCGAGCTTCGTCCAGTGGTACTTCCTTCAATTCTTCTGCCGGTTCTCCCCGTTGTTCGGCGAAGTCTTCGCGAGCGTCTAACCCGTCAACTTTGGGCATCCTAGACTGGAGGCTCGTAACGAAACATTGCCGAGCCATGGCTTGACTTCCCCGAACCACGCCAACTCCTTGCTCGGTAGGAACTTCATAGACAGATGCGGGATGGAGACCACTGCCTTGA
The DNA here is from genome assembly GCA_900491605.1 of Calamus simplicifolius. Taxonomy (NCBI): domain Eukaryota; kingdom Viridiplantae; phylum Streptophyta; class Magnoliopsida; order Arecales; family Arecaceae; genus Calamus; species Calamus simplicifolius. The sequence goes on from UESW01004593.1 coordinate 714,542, forward strand.
GAGACATTAAACCAGGCCTGCCGAATATGGCGTTATATGGGGACCTGAGGTCGGTCACCAGGAAATCGGTCTGAACAATGGCCACAAGGGGCCAGGTTCCCGCGCGGACCGTCAGGGTGACGATTCCTTCCGGGACGATGACGTCGCCGGTGAATCCCATCAAGGCGGAATCCATGGCTCGAAGATTTTCCATGAGCAGTTTCATCCTGGTAAACACACGAGGTACAAAACGTTTACCGAGCTTCCACTATCAACAAGGATTCGGCTTACATCATAATTGTTCAAATTAAGGGATACAACTAATGCGTCATCGTGGGGAGTTGTACTCCCAGGAGATCGTCGTCGGAGAAGGAGAGTTCGCCCATCCGTGCCTTCTTTGGCACTGATCCATCTCTGCCGCCCTGGGGCTCGATCCGCCGGCCTCTTCAATCATATTAATACGACCAACCACGGGCGGATTGGGTGGAGGAGGAAGTTGTGGGAGCTCGGCTGGCGGTCACCTCCTTGCTGTTGCGGCTCGGGTGCCCTCCTAAACTGATCTAGTCGTCCCCGCCGAATCAACCTCTCTATTTCATTCTTCAGCTGCCAACATTCTTCAGTGTCATGACCGTGCTCCCTATGGTAGCGGCAGTACTTGGCGGGATCTCTTCGGGTCGGGTTCCCTCGGAGAGGTACCGGCCAGGGAAGTTGGCGCTCTATCTCCATGAGGATCTGCGCCCGGGGCACAGTCAGCGGAGTATAGCGATCGAATCGCCTGGGAGGACTCCGGGAGCGATTCCTTGGTGGCAGCGGGGGGACTCTTTGGCGGCGAGGCGGACTTGGTCGACGGACGGGACGGTGTCTGTCGGGGACTTTGGGCTCTTGCTTCTTCTTCGCTTGCTCAGCGCGGGCCACTCTCCGCGACTCCTCGACCCTAGCGTACTTGTCCGCAAGGGCCATCATATCAGATAGACATGGGGGGTAGCTGACCTCCATTGCCAGATAGAAGTCGTTCTCCTTCGAAACTCCCCCCGCCAGGATGGACATAGCCACCTCATGATTAAGGTGGTCCACCTCTAACATGGCCTTGTTGAAATGGCCAAGGTAATTTCTCAAGGACTCCCCCTCTCTCTGCTTAACTTTGGAGAGGGAGTCGGATCTTCATCGATGGCGGCGGCTGCTGACGAACTGGCTAATAAAAGGTGGCTCAGCTCGTCGAATGAATCAATGGAACCCGGTTTCAAGGTGTTGAACCAGGTTCGGGCGGATCCTCTGAGGGTGGATGGGAAGGCTCGGCATAGGACCGCATCAGATGCTCCGTGGAACATCATTATTGACCGGAAGCTACTGAGATGGTCGTCCGGATCAGTGGAGCCGTGATAGGGCTCGACGGCTGGTAGTTTGACATGGGAGGGAATCACTTCCTCCATGATTCCCTTAGAGAAAGGGATGCCCTGCTCCGCCTTGGGCTGGGGCAGATGGGTCTGCTTGGCGGCGTCCAGCTCCTGACGCATCTCCTGGATCTGACGGCGGATCTCCTCTTCATCGGTTAGAGGAGGAGCTGGGCGGGAGAATCGCAAGGATGGCGTGGAATCATGGTGGGATGTCGCCGGGGAGAGGGAGCGGGCTCGCCGAGATCTGGGAGGATCTCTATCATAACTGGCTCGCGGGACTGGTTTGTCCCCCCTGGGGCGATGTGGGGGATCCGCTGACCCACGTGGATCAGAGGAGGAGGTCGCCGGCGAAGAAGAAATCGCCGCCTCTTTCTGAGGATGCGAAGCAGGAGAAGCTACAAGGCGCTCTTGTACCAGGTGGGTAAGGGCCTGGACCTGTTGGACCAGTGTAGCGAACTGGTCCTGGGTCACCGGGATGGCAGGCGGCGACGGAGTTTCGACCGGTGGGGGTTGTGGCGCCATGGCGCCAGTCGGATCAGGCCTCTGGGAGGCGACCTGGTCTTGGGCATCAGAGGCTGCTCTTCTCCGGTTGGCCATTTGGGAGGTTCCTCTCCGAATCTAGATCCTTGTCTCCTTTCTTCAAGTTTTAATGGGACTTGAGGCCCTTCCTCTAGCGCCAATCTGTTGCCGCTGAAATCCGTCCTCCGACTCGGGCGCGGTCGATCTCCAGGAAGAGGGGGGGGCGGACCTGCAAAAAGAAGTCCACGCGCGGAGGAACGCTGGGGGTGGTCCTCCGCAGAAGACCCTCCGATGCTCAAGTCAGTGGAGAAGAAATCGGCGATCAACCAGACAGTGAGGAGGTGGATCTCTCCGGGAGACCTCTCCGGGGGCGGCCAATCGGAGGCTCCAGAGGGCAGGAGCGCCGACGAGCTACCGGGAAGGGCAATGAGAGATGCCCAAGGGAGAGAGTGTGTGTGTCCGTGCGCCAGGAGATATGCGTACCTGAGGGAATTATGAGTCTGATATTTATAGACTGTCACCTGGGTCTTGAGCGCCTTCTGGAAGGTTCGGAGGTTGTTATGATATGGAGGCGGGCAGAATCAGGCCGTTGTGGGGCCGTTAGAATCCGTACCCTGTTTGTTCAGAGATCGACGGCTGGGAGAGCTCCTTGATGTCTCGTGATCTGGTTGAGTAGGCCTGGGGCGGTTACGATAGGTTTTAGGCCACGTCCCGACATGATCCTTGTCTAGGATGCCGCTTTGGTAGGCTCGGGCTCTCCCGCGTCAGGTTCCATGGAGGTAGGTGTTAGGTTGTGGATCGCTCGATGAAGCCGGGCTGCGGAAGCTCGGAAGGGGCCGAGCTACGGAAGCCCGGAGGGGCCGAGCTATGGAAGCCCGGAGGAGCCGAGCTATGGAAGTCCGAGCTATGGAAGCCCGGAGGAGCCGAGCTATGGAAGCCCGGGGGGCTGAGCTATGGAAGCCGGAGGAGCCGAGCTATGGAAGCCCAGAGGGGCCGAGCTATGGAAGCCCGGAGGGGGCCGAGCTATGGAAGCCCGGAGGAGCCGAGCTATGGAAGCCCGGAGGGGCCGAGCTATGGAAGCCCGGAGGAGCCGAGCTATGGAAGCCCAGAGGGGCCGAAGGAAGGAGGTTAGCCTTAGCCGCCTCGCACGGACATTAATGCAATGACGATTTTACCCCTCAACAGGGGCTTCGATCAACAAAAGGCAATTCGGCTTTTTGAAGTTCAAGGGAGATAAGGCATTGGATGGAGTAAATTATGTGGAAGTAATTTTACGGATTCTTCGCATTAATTCGCGTGAAGGTTTTGATAAAGCTTTTAGGCTTTGATCAACATAAAGTTAATTTAAGAAAAGGCTGCAGAAAGAAATTTTAACTAGGATTATTGTTTGGGCTTGATCAATCAAGCAAAGTTGAATTTAAAAAATTTAATAGAAAAAAAAAAATTTCTATATAAAAGATGAGAATTGAGGATTTACTAATGTAGAATTTTCTTAATGTTGCTTTGAAATCAAAGCCTAAGAAGGGGATTGGTTGTCTCTTGAGAAGAGAGTTATGCAGCGATCTTGCTTATTTGGCTTTGTACAGTGTCCTAAATAAGAAGAAACTAAATGATTTTTGGGCCAAGTTGCATTCCTTATACATAGGCAAAAATATATGCAATAAACTTATATTTAAGAAATAATTATATAGTCTTACGGGAATATTGTTCTTCATATTCAGAAGTATGATAGGATATGCAATGATTTGATGACTCTTGATATTAAGATGGAGGAAGAAGATAAATCTCTTCTCTTGTTATGTTCATTGCCTATGTCTTATGATCCTCTTTTTACTACACTGCTTTATGAATATATTGTATCTGTGTTGAGATCCAATAAGCAGCGAGGAAAGATGACAGGGGAAGGTGTACCTCAGGAGGGCTTCATGGTAGAAGAAAGAATCGGCAGAGGCAAGAGGTCAGCAAGCATAGGGGTCGATCCAGGTCCAAGTCAAAGAAAGGCAAAGGCAAGTTCAGGTATTACAAGTGTAATGGGGTTGAACATATAAAGAGAAATTGTCATCTTTGGAAGAAACCTCAAAAAGAGAAGAAAAAAGGGAATCTGTTAGTATTGTTGAAGATGTAGAGGTTGAGGAGGATCTCTTGGTAGTTTCAGATGCACATAGAAGAACAACAGATGCACATCATTATACACCGCATTAGTCCTGGTTGTAGATTATACTAAAATCGATGTGAGGAATGTGACATTAGGGGATAACCATTCTTGCAGGATGGCAGGAGTTGGCACCGTTAGGATCAAGATGTTTGATGGGGTTATGAGAACCCTTACTCATGTGATGCATGTTCCTAACTTGAAGAAGAACCTAATGTCCTTGGGGTACCTGAAGAGGAATGGTTTTGGTTTCAGTTGTCATTTCGAAAACGGTGTACTTAACATCATGAAAGGTGCCATGGTTGTGATGAGGGAAAAGAGGCTGAAAAATAATTTGTATCAGCTGGTTGGGTCTGTGATGTGTGGAGAGTCTAAGACAGTAGCAGCAGTGCATAGTCAGCAGGATATGTACTGCATGTGGCACTATCGTCTTGGTCACATGGAAGAGTGGGGCATGAGGGTACTGATGAAGGATAAAAGGATTCCAGCTTTGGATGAGGGTATTGCAGAGGTCTATGAGCCATGTTAGATGGGCAAGCAATACAAGGTAAAATTTTCTACCAGTTCAGCGCAAAGTATAGGTCCCTTAGAGCTAGTACACAGTGATGTTTGGGGTCTAGCTCCAGTTTCGGCAGGAATGAGGCTAAATATTTTATGGCTATGATTGATGATTTTTCAAGAAAGGTCTGGAAATATTTTTTGAAGGAAAAGTCAGAGGTCTTCTCCAAATTTTAAGCATGATAGGCTGAGGTGAAGAAGGAGACAGGAGGATATGTAAAGGTGGTAAGGTTTGATAATGGTGGAGAATTCACAAGTAATGAGTTTCTAAAATTTGCACAGATGGAGGCATTAAAAGACAATTTACAGTGGTTAGAACTTCTCAACAAAATGGAGTAGCTAAGAGAATGAATCAAATTCTCATGGAGAAAGCTAGATGTATGAGATTGCAAGTAGGATTACCTAAAATTTTGGAATGGACACAGTTGACACAGCAGCCTACTTGATGAATAGGTCTCCTTATGTCAAGCTTGATGGAAGGTTACCAGAGGATGTATGGTCTGGTAGATAGATGGAGCTCAGCCATATCATAGTTTTTGGATGTACAACGTATGCACATGTGAATGCTAGTCAACGGACTAAGTTGAATGCCAAAGCTCGAAAAATGGTGTTCATTGGATATCCGTGTGGAGTCAAAGGATACAGGTTGTGGGATCCCTTGGAACAGAAGGCTACGATTAGCAGGGATGTGGTTTTTGATGAGAGCTCAGTCCTCAAGAAGCAGAAGGTGGTAGAGGTTCAGTCGGAGGCCCATTCGGACGTAGGTAAGCAGCAGGAGGCTCAGTAGGGCGCAGCTGAGCAACTAACCTCTTATGATATTTTACCTTTCGTAGGATCGTCAGAAAGACATGAGATTCAGGTGGAGTACACTCCAAATATGTCTTTACATGTGGGGATCAGCCAGATGCATGCTCACGGTAGAGATAAGCAGAGGGAGGAGTTACATCCTGGGATAAGCATCGACATTGCACTGCATAAGCCAAAGAGGATCATTCGGCAGCCGGAGCGATATAGGTTTGGCGAAACTATGTCATATGCATTGGTGGCTGTCAGTGAGGACTAGTTACCTACTATGAGAAATGACAAGCCAGGATAAAGATAGATGGGTTCAGGCTATGGCGGAAGAGATGCAGTCCATGCAGAAGAATCATACTTGGCAATTGGTGTCACTATCAAGTGGAAAGAAACCCATTGGTTGCAAATGAATATTTTAGTGCAAAGGAGCCACAGAGGAGGGAATCAGGTATAAGGCCAGGTTAGTGGCCAAAGGATTTTTTCAAAAAGAAGGCATTGACTACAATGAGGTGTTTTCACCAGTGGTACGTCACACATTTATTAGGATGTTGCTGAGCATTGTAGCAGTGCGGAATTTAAAACTGGAGCAGATGGATGTCAGGATGGCTTTTCTTCGTGGGGATTTAGAGGAGATTTATGGAGCAACCAGAGGGGTTCATAGAACCAGGGTCAGAAAGAAAGGTATGTCGTTTGCAGAGATCCTTATATGGTTTGAAGCAGTCGCCGCATCAGTGGTACTTACGGTTTGATACCTTTGTGAGGAGCATCGCATGTCTAGATGTGAGTATGATCTCTGTGTTTATTTTTAGATTTTAGAAGATAATTTCATATTATACTTGCTTTTGTATGTGGATGATATTAATTGCATGCAAGAGTAAAGCTGTTGTAGAGGATCTAAAGGCAACATTGTTAGCTAAGTTTGAAATGAAGGATTTAGGTCCTGCTACACGGATTTTGGAGATGAAAATTTTTAGGAACAGAGACAGGAGGTTGCTTCACTTATCTCAAGGGACTTATATCAGAAGGATCTTGGAGAGGTACAGTATGGATGGTGCAATGACAGCCGCATTACCATTGGTTGGTCACATTAAGCTCTCCAAGACATGTCATCGAATTCTAGGACAAAGGCCAAGGAGATGTCCAGAGTACCTTATGCTTCAGGAGTTGGCAATCTCATATATGCTATGGTATATTGTAGGCCTGACCTTGCATATGCTATTAACCAGGTTAGCAGATTCATGGCTAGTCTGGGTAGAGCACATTGGAGAGCTCTGAAAGATATTTTCAAATATCTTGTTGGCACAATCAATGTTGGTATATGCTATGGGTATAGTGGCATAGAGGATGGCACTAGACTGGCCATGGAGGCTCAGGATCGGATAGCAGGTTTTGTTGATGCTAACTATGAAGGTGATTTGGATACTAGGAGGTCAACAATAGGGTATGTCTTTATGTTGAATAGTGGTCCAATATCATGGAGGTCAAGTCTGTAGTCAGTGACGGCTTTGTCTACTACAGAGTCAGAGTATATTGGTATTTCAGAGGCTACAAAGAAGGCTATGTGGCTGAAAGGTCTTGCACTGGAGATGGAGATAGCACAGGGGGTGATCAGGATATTTTTTGATAGCCAAAGTGCTTTATGTTTGGTCCAGAACCCGATCTTTCATGTTAGGACCAAACATATTGACGTCAGATACCACAGGATCAGAGAGCTTATGGAGGATGGTGAGTTGAAGCTTGTAAAAGTATTTATCAAAGATAACGCAGCGGATGCACTCACTAAGGTACTATCTCAGGATAGCTTCTTCAGATGTGGAGCACTGATGGGATTGATGGACCAGATGGAGCTTATTGTAACTTTGATGCACCAAGGTGAGATTGTAAGCTCAGGTATGGCACATCCAAAGTACAGATGAGTCACACAGATTTGAGAGCTTAGGCTACATAAGTTCTTAGGTTCCTATGTCATTTGGGTCGGCTTGTGACCTAAGAATAGAGAGCATGTGAGTCATGGGTGTACATGGGCTCGGGTTTGAGTGCTTTCTTGCATGGCTTAGAAGGAACTTTTTTAGAGAATGTTTAATAACCTAAATGTAGGTTATGGGACTGGGTCTATAGGATTGGGCTCAGATTTTCTGGATAGACTTTCTTATTTTAGGGAGTTGGTTACGAGCTGGTGCAGAAAGTTTTATCATTCAAATGGATGATTATTTAAGGCTCTCTTTGAATGTAATCGGATAGACAGATAGAACAAGAAAGAAATCAAGGCATTCTCTTTTTCTACTATATCTATCTATTCTTCTTCTTCTTCCATCTTTCTTCACGCGTTTGATCTCGACCAAGCTATTACAAGGAGACTGACATCTTATATCACCATAGCAAGCATGGTGGAGTTTCTCTTTTCTTTTCCATCTGTCTTTTCTGAAAATTTTGAAAAGGAATGTCCGGCATAATTTGAGAGGGCCCATGTGAGCTCACCTATAATGACCAAGAAAGAATAGCTTTTCTTGTCACGCGATCCTCCTTGCCTTCTATCGTTTTTCTAGGGATCCACCAGTGACTTGGTGGTAGAACCACAGAAAAAAAAAAAACAACCTATCCACAAGAGAAGCAACAACCAACGGATGTATAGAAACATGGCTATACTTCCAAATAGCTAGGTCTAGATCGATATTAATTATCAATACCAGGTTCTTGGCTCTTTCTTCCATATTTCTTTCTTTTATTTTTTTCTGATGGTATCATGGCCATCTATCAATAACTTTCCTCTTATGTTGATCACCTGAAAGTCTGAAAGAGTTAAAACTTGAAAGTTGAAAAAAAAAAATGCTCAACAAAATCATCCACCTTTCCCTCAAGATCTCCATGCATCTTCTGTGCGCTATATATCAACTAAATGCATTGTTGTATAAATATAGTCTTGAATGTACATCAACAAACAATCTTCTTAACTTTCTCACAGCAATATTTTTTTATGAGAGAAGCATTGTTATAATTTCTGAGTGCTACCAAAATGTTGATAGTTACTGTATTACCATCTTATCTATATATGTTCTCTTTCTGTTCTTAAATTTGGACTTTTCCGTTTCTCTTTTTTTTTTTAAAAAAAAAAGTCTCTACGCATCTCTTTGTCCAGTTGGGTGTTCGTTTCTCGCAACAAAAATACTCAGAAGCCTCATTATAAGCTGAGGCCTGAGCGTATATTCCTGCACACCACATTGTATCCGAATGATACGGCGCAAGCTCCTGCCCTTCTCATACAACCTAAAAATTAGGCATCAAGAATGAACACAAAACAATATATTTTAGTCTCCTTTCAAGTTCAACATGCTCATCAGCTGAGACAACGTACACTGATAATTTGCTAACAGGTCTCCATCCAGACAAATCCCATAAGCTTCCATCCAAACAAAACCATACAGACTTAGAGAAGCACCAGCCCATTGATAGAGCAGATCAAAGAGCAAAAAAAAAAAAAAAAAAAAAAAATAGTTGTCCAAAGAGCAAGATAACCACAAAGGTCGTGGCACTCGTTTTAGCTACTAAAAAAGGATAGATTGCCACACAGAGAAACTAAAAAGGAAGCTCATAATGGAAGTAGACTGAACGATCACAAGCAGTACTGAAACGATCAAACTCATCTGAGTCTTGGCGTCCTCAGGACGTTCCACCATCAGATGGCTTCTTCTTCGGTTTAGCCCCCGCGGTGGTCCCGCTCGGAAGCGGCGCCTTAGTCTGAGCACCGGCCGTCGCACCAGCAGCAGCAGCATCGGCACGAACCGTGGAGCCGCCGGCGCCGCTGGCCACCCCCTCGCATCGCGCCTTGGGTGGCTCCTGATCTTCAGCAACATCAAACACGACGGGCAGCGCCAGCTGCGACGCTTGTCTCCGGTGGCGAGACATGGTGGCGAAGGGAACAAACTGAAGAGATGGAGAATGCAAGAGCTAGAGCTTTGTAGTGGCTAAATAGCTAGCGCAGCGGCAACCATATTTAATAGAGAGGAGCAACTGAGAAGCAAATTGGAAGGAGGGTTAGGTGAGAAGGTTTTAAGACCAAGAAAAAGAGAGAGAGAGAGAGTGGGGCAGTCAGTGTGTGGCTGCGTACCTCTGTGGCGTCCACTTATTTGGGAGGGGCGGCAGCTAGCTGGGAAAGGGGTGGCATGAGGCTTTTCTGAGAGGAAGGGGATTGGTAGGAGCCAAACGAGAGGGGTGACGTGGCGTTCCACGTGTCAGAGCAGCCCTGATAAGCGTACGGAGGGGGCAATGATGTGCGACTCGTCACGATCTTCTCTCGGGTGGCACAAAAGTTTTGGACCTACTCCTATTATTTGCGGGGCTCGCGCCAACTTTGTCGCCCGGCGCCGTGGACAGCACCTCCCCTGATCTGCCTCGTGCCTCTCGTGCTCGTGTGGGACAAAATCAAAAGGCCCGCCTTGGTCTCAACCATGGTTGCCGGTCTGAGTCGTTCAAGCAGGGCAAGGCTTAAGAGGCTTGTAACTTGTAACTTGCGCTTGGACCGAACTGGCACTCGTTCTTGGCTCAGAATTTCAAATATGTCTTAATTCAATCAGATGAAAACTAGTTTAATTAGATTTGGTTCTCGCTTATATGGTACTCGGAGGGTGGTGAATATTATGAGTTCTAATTGCTTCTTGAAATATTAGAGCTTGCCAAATCCAAAGGTCTTCATAGAAATAGTTGCCCCCTGTATATGAAGACGAAGATCATGCATGCATGTAACTTCTCGGTTATATATGCTGATAGAATTAAAATGGCCCTCATCCACAACTTTATCGGCTTGATACTGTAATGCAACTTTCTCGGCAGGCTCCAATCACTTCAAAAGCTTAAAAGCATAGGGATGGTGAACTAAACGGTGGCTAACTATAGCCATGAGGGGAGGGGTGGAAGGTAATTTACAGTGGGCCAAAGGATGGACAAGCACAGCCGATCTACCATTTAAATTCAAAATACTAGAGTAAGCAAAGCAAGTGATGATGACAAGGCTCTAATGCTAAAAAATTTGGCATTTGAGAGCCAAAATACTAGAATCATATCATTTGAACATCTGAAGATCCAATCACTATACTATTCAAGAACAAGAGTGTTGTTAAATCCTAAGTACAAAGTTAGTTCCAAGATAACCAAAATTTGAAGTTTGAAAGCTAAAAATTTGGCATGAAAATCAAAAGAGCTAGAAATTCAATCATCAAAAATTATTTTTGGAGCTTTCTGATGCTAAACTTAGGGCACACCTCTAGTATATTTTTTTTCTTTAGAACTAATGCTAGCTTACAAGAGACTAAATGGATAGATAAAAGATCTAGAGAAATAGAGAATACAGAATATAATTTATATTACACTAAAAAAATAAAAATAGAAATGAAGTAGGAATAATTGTAGACAAGAATTTTAAGGAATATGTTGTTAAGATAACTAGGAAAGAAGATTGGATTATATCACTAAAACTTATAATTAAGAATAATATAATTAATATAATTAGTGCATATGCATCACAAGTAGGATTAGACTAACAAACTAAGATACAATTTTGAAAGACAAATGAAGTAATGCAAAAAAATTTATAAGAAGAAAAGATATATTTGGAAGAAGATTTCAATGGATATGTAGGTAAACAAAGGGATGGATATGAAATGGTACATAAAGAATATGGATTTGGAGATAGGAATGAAGCTGGCGTGAGCTTATTAGATTTTGCAGTGGTATATGATCTAACAATAGCAAACACTTATTTCAAAAAAAGAGATGAATATTTAATAATATTTAAAAGTGAATCTAATAAAAGTCAAATAATTTTTTTCTTAACTAGAAAGATAGATAAAATAACATGCAAAACTATAAAGTTATTCCAGAAGAAAGTTTAACTTCACAACATAGGATAATGGTAGCAGACATATAGATAAAAATAAATCTAGAGTAAAGCATAAACTATTAATCCAAAAATTAAATGGTAAAATTTTTGGAGAAAAAAAAATTAAATTATTTAAAGAAAAGTTAGTAAGAGTAATGACTATAAATATAGATAATGATCCTAACTTAATGAGAAAAAATAACTAAATGCATAAATAAACATAGCAAAAAAGTTTAGAAGAATCAAAAAGAGTAGGACTAATAGAAAAAAAAATTTGGTGATGGAATAAGAAGTTCAAGCTGCCATCAAGCTTAAAAGGACAAACTATAAAGTTTAGCAAAGGCTAGGGATGAAGAAAGTCTTAAAATGTATAAAGATGCAAAAAAAGAAGCTAAAAAAAATGATAAGTAATGCCAAACTTAAAGTCTATGATAATTTATAAAATGGACTAAATACGAAAGAATGTAAAAAGACTATATATAAATTAGCAAAACTAAGAGAAAAAAATAAAAGATCTTAACTATATTAAATGTATTAAGGATGAAGATGAAAGAGTCTTAGTAAAAGAAAAGGAGATAAAATAATAATAAAAAAATTATTTTAAAATTTATTAAATAAAAATAATTTAATAAATTTAAGAGTAGAAGGATGTGATAATCTAGGAGTAACAAATGAGCATAAATTTTTCATAAATTTAGCAAACTTGAGGTTAAAAAGGCTTTGAGTAAAATAAAAAATGCAAAGCATTAGGACCAGATGCGATCCCTATTGAGGTTTGAAAAGGCTTAGGAGAAATTGAAGTTATACGGTTAATCAATTTATTTAACAGGATTGTAGCAGTTAAAAGAATATTGAATGATATTAATATTTATATAAAAAATAAAAAAAATATTCAAAACTATGCAAATTATAGAGGGATTAAGCTAATGAGTCATACAATAAAATTATGGAAGAAAGTAATAGAAAATCGAATAAGAGATAAAACTCTAGTGTCAAATAATCAATTTAGATTTATTTTAGAAGATCTGCCATGAAAGCTATTTATTTATTAAGAAGATTAATGGAGAGATAGAGAAAAAAAAAGACCTTCATATGGTCTTTATTGATTTAGAGAAAGCATATGATAGAATACCTAGAGAAATAATATGATGGATTTTAGAAAAAAAAAAGGAGTTACCAAAAGGTACATAGAATTGATAAAAGATATGTATGATAGAGCAATAACTATTGTTAAGACAACAATAGGGGAAACTAATAAGTTTTCAATTACTGTAGGTTTATATCAAGGATTTGCCTTAAGTCTGTATCTTTTTGTATTAGTTATGGATGAATTAACCAAACATATTCAAAATGATATTCCATGGTGTATGTTATTTGCAGATGATATAGTGTTGATTGATAAAATTAAATCTGAAGTAAATGCTAAGCTATAGACTTGGAGAGAGACTTTAGAATCTAAAGTTTTAAGATTAGTAGAGCTAAAACCGAATACATGAAATATAATTTTAGTGGGAGTATAAATACAAATGAAGAAATAGTGAAGATTGCAAACCTAGATATATCGAGGAGTAAAAAAATTAGGTATTTGGGATCAATTATCCAGCAAGAAGATAAAATAGGTGAAGATGTGAATCATAGAGTTAAAGCAAGATGGATTAAGTGGAGAAGTGCTTCAGGAGTATTGTATGATTGACGCATCCCATTAAAATTAAAAAAAAATTTATAAAACTGCTATTAGGCCAGCTATACTATATAAAATAAAGTATTGAGCAATGTCGAAATAATATGTGAATAAATTAAATGTAACATAAATGCGTATGTTAAGATGAATATATCGTAAAACTTTAAAAGATAGAATTAGAAATAAATATATAAGAGAAATGATAGGAGTAACCCTAATTGAAATAAAATGAGAGAAAATCGATTATGATGGTTTGTTCATATACAATGTAGACCTTTAGATGCTTCAGTTAGAAAGAGTGATCTTTTAACAATTCATGGTAAGAATAGAAGTAAAGATAGACATAAACTAAGATGGACAGAAATAATTAAAAAAGATATAACTATTTGTAATTTGAATGTTGACTTGGTTCTGAATAGAGTAGAGTGGAGGAAGCAGATTCATGTAGCCGACCCCATGTAGTTAGGAAAAGGCTTAGATGAGTTGAGTTGAGTTGAGCTGAGTTGAGTTGTAGAACTAATGGCAAAATTTTGGTGTTGAAATCTTCTTATGCTTAAAATTTTGGTGTCAAAACACAAAAAACCGGCAAATGAAAGATGATGTCCAAAGTGCATGCATTGAATTATAGTTTGGGCTTTAAAGAGATAGTAGAACTAGATTTAGAGCATCATATTTTAAATATCCTTGAAAGTGCATAAAAGCCAAAAGCAATATATCTACTACTTGGATCTTTATTTTTTGGCAATAGAGATGAATTAGAAATGTTTGGGATAAGCCACGCTTCTAGAATTAACAGCCAGATGAAAGATAACTCCTATAAAGGATAATTTTCTAGTACTAATCATGTAACAGTTGTCATAATCATTGTCAAAGAAATCAATATTTGATTTGCTTCTATAAAGATATGTTGCACCATAAGAGTGTTATTGAGAAGCAACAGCATAAGAAACAGTTATACTTCTATTCGATTCAATCACAATACTGGAGTCTCTTTTAATAATATAACCCATGGTAGGAATAAAAGTTAATTTTTTAATGCCATATTTGTTGCATAGAGCTTAGCATAAGAAACATAGTCTATAATAAGATGTATCAATCCAACAGCAAGGAAATGCCCAATTTCATCCGAAAAAATAAATCGGCACCAATTATATTTATCCGAACAAAACCATCAGAGTTTAGTTTGATCCATCCAAGGATTGAGGGACAACAAGAAATAGTCTTAATACAAGGGACTGCCACGCAAGTAGAAGAAAAGTGTTCCCAAATGCCTAAATGTCATGCTGAAGGCAAAGAGTTAGCAATAAAAAAGTCCTATATATGTCAAAACCCAATTGCAAGTACTATCCTTCAAGACTTGAGTCAATATATCTCTGTACACAAAATAAATAAATAAATAAAGAGATAATAGGCATCTTGATGCAACCCACATGAGAAGAAAAAAATCTATAGGTGAATTATCCACGCTAGCATGCGGGTTGATGCAACCTTTGATCCAATCCACCATTTGCTTTAGGAACTAAAAAGGCTCAAAAAACATTAATTAAGAATCCTCAACTGGCACTATCTTAAGCCCCCTCTATATCAAGCTTAACTGCTGATATAGCTGATCAAGCCACATTAGAGTTAACGGACAAGCTGATTGACGGAGGCAAAACCAGACAACTAAAATCCTTCATTGCTGCCCGACGTGTCACCCCCAGCCTTGGCCTCAGCACCAACTCCAGAGTCGTTCTCAATACCGACTCCAGCATCGGCCTCAGCACCGCTCCAGAGTTGGCCTCAACACCATGTGACCCACCTACCATCTGCGGCCCCACGTAGTCCACCTGCAGTCCCATGTGGCCAACCTACACCTGCAGCCCCACGTGACCCACCTGCAATCCCACGTGTTTCACCTACCGGCTGCGGCGCATGCCCGACAAAACTTGGCCTACCAACTATCTGCAGCACTGTGCTAGACAAGACGTGACCTATCAACTGACTATAGCCTCCCATATCAACAAAGAGGTTGCCTGGCCAGTTTTGACAAGCCATGAGGCGAACACCACTGTCGCTGTTGGCCTTACCGCTTGTTTCATGTCAGAACACGGTCTCAGAATTAACAACTATCCAAAAAGGGGTAAGAGGAACTCTGGACCAGTATAAGAACCTTCGCTCATGATGAGAGGAGGACTTCAACTTCTTCAACTTCTAAAATTTCTCCAATTCTTAGCTAACTCCCAAAAAAGGGAGATACATTACTGTTTCCCAGACCACTCACTTGAGCGTCGGAGGGTCCTCGCCGGAACAACTAACCCTCGGAGATTTTTTTACAGGATCCTAGTCTGAGGTGAAGGTATCAGAGAATCCTTAGGCCCATCCTCATCGGATATCGGGTTCCAATCGTACCTGACATTCAAGGAAGGTGATTTGGCGATAATAGATTGGCACGCCAGGAAGAGGGAGTGAGAAGTGAAAATACCTACGATGGCTAGTAGTAGATCTACATTCCCCTCTAAGAAGGAAATGGTGGTTACACATGCTCGGGAGGCCTCCACCAGCCATGCTAGGAGGCATCCTCCATAGGCTGAGCAGCCAAAGGTTAACCTTTCTGCTTCACCTCCACCACTGCCACTAGTTACTCAACCCGACCAGTTCGTTGCCCTTACCCAGCAAGTCCAAGACCTGGTGGCCGTGGTCCAAGAGCTGGAAGGGCAACATTCTGTAGCCATGCAGCAACAACCTCAGCCTTTTCACCTCAAGCAGTGGGCCCTTAGGCCAGCCAATAGTCCACTCATGGTAGACTCCCTTCATGGGAGCCCTAATGCCATGCTTCACAAAGGCCTCATCACTGGGAGGCCCCCAAGAGGCCACGATCTCCCATCCACCATTCTAGCATCCTTCCAGACAGTGGCATAGGAAGGAGGCCGAGCAGGGCATACCACCAGCGCTACCCTTCCCCTTATTCATCCTCTGAATCTTCAGGAGAGGGACCCTTCGATAGTCGGATCAGCTATTGGGCAGAGCGGCGGCTCAATGAATACAATCAGTGGCTAGAGGAGCTTAGCCGCAGGATCACCAATCAACCGGAGGCAGACTGTGACGGTCGCCCCTCATTGACTTGCCGTATTATGGAGGAACCGATCTCGACCCGGTTCCATCTCCCCTAGCTGGATCCCTACGATGGCACCACCGATCCGCTGGATCACTTGAAAAGCTATAAGGTACTCATGCAAGTCCAGGGTGCAATGATGCCCTCCTCTGCATCACCTTTTTGGCCACCTTTCAGAAGGCTGCGCATGCATGGTACTCTCACTTACCACCGCACAACATCAACTCCTTCGGCAAATGAAGAGGGCCTTTCTGGCGCACTTCGATACCAGCCGAAAGATCCCTGGGTGGCCGATATCTTATTCTCCGTCTGGTAGAAGGACAACGAGTCACTCAAGAATTTTGTGGCTCATTTCAAAGCGGCCACCCTCGAGATCTACCACCTCGATGACTCCGTGTTCACCCTGGCCTTGAAGCAAGGGCTCCTTCCCTCTCGCTTCACCTATTCCCTTGACAAGAAACCTTCCAGTTCATATGCCAAACTCCTGAGTCAAGCGCAAAAGTACATCTGCACCAATGAGGTCGATTCCACCCAAAGGGAAGTCAATGGAGGGTCCAGCAAAAGGGAAATCCGAAGAGCCAAGCAGATCTTGCCCCAAGAAGCCCGAGCCTCCATGACGATCGGATAATCGGCCCTAGGGCTTTGCCCCCAAGGAGGAGCATCTTGGAAATTGTATCCTAAAGCCAATCATTTGATGATTGAGCTAATGTAAATTACATATAAATTGATATATTAATAAAAGTTATTTGGCAGTTTATTCATTACAAGAACATCTTCTTAAAACTCATAATAGTAATGAATCCCTCAGGATCTTCCTTCATGATAAAGGAGGATTTATCTTTGAAGGTCCTTAAAAGAGTTCGCGACCAAATGATATACTATGACAGGGCATAGTACTATCAAATATATGACGTTGTATATCATATTTGTTAGTTGTCCTCTTAACCAAGGAGTGTAGAGACACTGGTATGACATACAGGTGAAAGTGTAGGAGTACATTTCACCGAACATGACTCATTTTGGATACTCTGCTGTCAAGAGTTAATCCGAGAAGATATGGGTATAAGTATCCTTTAGACCTGAAGATCACAACCGGTGACTTGTAAGCAACTCATTGTACTTAGGTGCCGGACCACCTAGATTTCTAATCTAGCTACGAAAGGTTACTGGGTGCAGTCAAGTACTTGTGGTAGTCAGTTGTGGATCAAGATAGAATTTGACCTATCTCGTTAAAAGAGAAATGCTTGTGTTTCAACTTAGCAAGACCTTGGCCAAGGCACTTCATTTGAAAGTCACATGATCACTAAAGTTGAAATCACTTTATGGATTTGTTGTTTAGAGTTGACAGGCTCTTAAGCCATCCTTAGCATTTGTGGTCAAAAGGATGAATTATATTGTAACTATTTCTTAGGGTTCTTGGAGTTTGCTCGGCAACTCTTCGCCTATCTGGACGTTAGGTTCCATTGCTAGATGGGCACATCGATTAGTATAGAAAGTTGTTCCTATGCTACCGGCTTAGGTTCGAACCTAAGAGTCACACACATAGAGTTTCCTAGGATGATCTATTTGCTGATCAATATTAGAATTATTAATTTAATTAATCAATTTGATTGATTGAATTATCTCAATTGGGTTAAGTACAAGTGAATAAGATTCAATTTGGTTTAAGTCTATTAGAAGGACTAGTCAATTTCAAATATTGATTTGAAATTAGACTTGATTTGGATTTAAATAGATTCAGGACTAGCCATTTAATTTGGGCTAAGACCATGATCTATGTAGGTTCAGTCCAATAAATTCAGATCACTTAAACCAAAACCTGAACCCAAACCTCTCGCATAAGTATCTCACATGATGAGATAACTAAAATCTGAGAGATTAAATTCAAATGTAGAATTTAATGTATAACATCAATCTTCTCCAAATGGTTCCGTTGGAATTTTAAAGTGTTAGAATTTATATGGAATAAATGTGCCTCTTTGTATCAACCAGGCGATGGAATTCTAAGTGTTAGAATTCACATCTCTTTGGTTTTCACCGAACGTCAGAATTAATCAAATGCCGCCTCTTTGGTTTTCACCAAATGTCAGAATTAACCAAACTCTGCGTCTCTTTGGTTCGATGTCTCTTTGGTTTTCACCGAACGGCGGAATTCTAAGTGTTAGAATTCAATGGGCTAACGGCTAAAATGAGACTATAAATTAAAGGACATCCCTCACCAGATTACAACAACAAAATGTTATGGATTAAATCTCTAAAGAGTTATAATAGAAAATCCTAGTATAATTATGGTGTCAGCGAAAGTTTGGTGGATCTTGGAAGAAGATTCAAGTGGAGGATTCAAGATCAGCAAAGTTATTTTTTTGCGAGCTAGTACTCTCGGAATCCGATCATTCGGGGCTTCGCGTGGACGATACTAGAGGCCGGATGATTGAACGGCTGCAGAGCAATAAGGATTTACCTAATGTTCTTAAGGTAAGTGATTTGATCCCTAGATCTTAAGGCAAGCTTCAAGATAAGTAGTATGACTTCTCATCTTGAAAATCAAGATATGATCTCGATGTTTTTATTTATATGCATATTTTAGATCAAACGATCCAATATATAAGGCAAAAATATGATCTTGATGCATGCTAGATAGATTAATATGTAATCTTTAAGTTTCTGCATTAATAATTATTATTAAATTTTAAAATATGCATGCCTCGGAGATTGTTTCTCCTTTAAATGGTATCAGAGCCATGGTTTCGTCTTGATCTAATTTATTGCATGTAAATTAATGCTCATATTAATTTTGTAATCAAAGCTAAAATGGATCACCATGCTATTCAAAATGGATTAAAAATCCAAATTACTCATTCAACGAGGTATTCTGTGATATTACCCATTCAACGAGGTATTCTGTGACATATTGCCGTGACGTTATGGTTCTTTTATTATTGATGCTTAGTCAAAAGATAATTTAAATTGATCTTTGGCATCAAAACATAGATTACACTCACTCTCAAAAGATGTTTTATATTTGATACATATTGATGTTGTATAAAAGCATGATATTTGCATGTTTAGTATAAAAACATAGATATGAGATATGATAGCTTGTTGTCTATGTTATGAAACAGACAAATATTTATGAGAGTCTTATTTGAATGTCAAATATTTATTCATAATCTTTTTAGATATGATCTAAATAAAGGAATTATGAGTAGTTAAATAATGCAACTGATGCATGATTCAAAATATATGACATGAAATATATTTAATCTTTTGGGTTAGCTAAATCAGGTCCATAAAGGGTTAGACCCTAAGGTTTAAATCAAATGGACTATAAGAGTATTTGATCAAATCTAAATTGATTAGATTAGGTTAAGGATGCTCTAAATCAAACAATAGTTGTAGTTGATCATGTCCATATCTTTGATTAAACCAAATGAAGTAGATTAGGCTCCGTGGTTGAGCATGAATCTCTTAGATGGTCAAATCAAAATTGGTTAACCATATGATGTCAAGGTGAGTTGGCAAGTTGCTCTAGGATCAACGATGAATGTTTTTAATTGGGAGCTACTCGTATTGATGCGTCTTTAACGAGTTAATGGCATATCCCTTCCATCGATCTCACTTACCTGGTCAATATGGTGAACCATTTATGATTCAGATCATTTACCTGATTCGGGTTGATCCATGCCTGTAAGGAAATCAATCTGACTGATTTAGGTGCCACTTAGCCTGACTTAATATTGTCTCATTCTACGGACTTCATCGATTCAGTGGGAGAACTTGATTAGTCAATTTGTCTTCAGATTATTAAATCCTCTAAAATTATTAGGTCTTAAAATGAAATAGTTATATGATAACTAGATCATAGCCTCCCATTAAGGTGGGTGATAATGAGTCCGATGTCTTGATAATCATTGGAGGCACTCCATGCCTGGTGCTTGTCAACCATCGAAATTATTATTCATTATATGATAAGTCAGTGTAACTATTAAATAGACAGTCAGGTAGGCCGAGCTTCACTCGGGCTTGGTTGTCTATTGATAGGTTACACTGATTATATCATTTCATGGTTGGACCTAACCAAAACTTTCAGTGAAGGCACTCCATGCCTGTTGAAGAGGTACATGGGGCAAAACTGAACACTAAAAATTGTTTGGGGAAACAATTGGTTTTGAACCTACTCTTAGATGCATATGGGTTGGCCAAGCTTTACTTAGGCCTGTATATAGTCTATGTAGATCTTAGTGCCCACTAAAGAATTAAGAATAATTCTTCGAATTGGGGTTTAGAGGCTGCCAATTTGAACAAAATAGTGGGAGAATCTTTAGACTAAAGTCCAAGTCTTTAGACTGAATCAATTTATATACTACTAAACTTTAGTTTTTCTTATGCAGAAAATGGCCACTAATTTATCATTAAGGTCTTTATTGGATAGTGACAAGTTGAATGGTTTAAATTTTAATAGTTGGTTTAGAAAACTTAAGATCGTCCTTGAGCATGAGAGAATTCTATATATTCTGAATAATCCTGCACCAAAGATACCTGATGTAAACACCCAAAGTTCTAAGAAAGACACTTATCAGAAGTGGCTCAGTGATAGAACTAGCGTGCGTTGCATCATGCTAGCAGTAATGAACGATGGATTCGATCGCCGGTTCGAGAATGCTCAGCCGGAAGTAATCATTCAAGCGTTGAATGAATCTTTTGGTACACCCGACGACGTTGAAAGGTACAAGACTAGTTGTGCTATTTTTAATGCTCGAATGAGGGATGAATCTCCTGTCACTGATCATGTATTGTACATGATCGAGAAGATAGAACTGCTAAGCAAGCTCGGCTTTCCCCTACATGAGCAGTGGGAAAAGATGCGATCCTGAATTCCTTGCCTCCATCCTTCCGACCTTTCCTTACTCATTTTCGAATGACAAATCCTATAGTCAACTACCATGCTTTGTAGAGGCTGTTACAGAACTTTGAGAAGGACAACCAGCTCTCTAAGGGTTTGGTTAATGTGGTTGAAGGATCTAAGGTAGGGCGTCAACCCTTTGGGAAAGGGAAAGAAAAAGAATAAGAAAAAGGTGCAACATGCTAGGACATCTATAAGAGGTCAGATGCAGAAGAAGAAAGTTGATAAAAGTCAAGCTGAATGCTTTCATTGCAAGATGCCAGGGCACTGGAAGAGGAACTGTCCTCTTTACATTGCCACACTTGATCCAAACAGGTCAAAAAAGAAAAAGGAGCAAGATGTTGCTCGACAAGGTATTTATATGATAACACCTTGTAATTTTTCTGTATATGATAATCAAATCTGGGTATTGGTACCGAAAGTCCTTTTAACATTTGCAATTCATTGCAGGGTGATGCGTGTCGTAGCGCAATGATTAAAACACCTTAATTTCACTACTAGAATAGCGAGAGTAAGGGATCGATTCCACAGGGACTTTAGCGATTATCTTGAAATAAATTTATAAATTTAACTAAATAATAATTATTAGTGCAAAATAATCAAGATATGGTTTATCTTATTAGAGCACGGCCCGTACTCGTAGATCACGGCCGTCCTTTTAAGAATAAATCAGTCTAAATTATTTTCACTTAAATAGAATTTAATAACAATTAAATATGCATAAAACTTTATTTAATAACATCCAAGAGTGCATATTAAAATCTAAAATAAAAGTTTTAATTTCTGATAGCAATAAGAGAGCAACAAATTCTTCATAAATCAAATCAAAGACCAGATGAAATAGACTGAAGACAAGCTGAACCGAGTTGAAGACATGAACAGAGCACACACGAAATCCACGGACTCCTCTCTGGATTCACGGACGGCCGCTTGCTCCAAGCCACGAACAGAGGACTCCACGATTGAGGAAAACAGAGCTTCTCTCCTCTTTTCACGGCTGGAAGCCACGGCTGGAAGAAGAAACAGAACTTCATGGCTGGAAGAAGAAACAAAACCGGATGGAACAGAGTCTCTGAATAGCTACTCCAACCCACGGACTCACAGATTTCTCCCTCACGGCTTGGAACGGATGCAGATCATTAGATGGATGGTTGCCTTCTCCCTTTGCGGCTATTTGTAGAAGCCCACACGCGGTGAAGACGCGGCGTTGCCAAAACAGAGGACACGGCGGTGCCAAAACAGAACGCGGAAGCCACCAAGAAAATCTGGATAAATCCTCAATAAAATTCAAATTCCTTTTAAAGGAATTTAATTCTCTCAATTTGATAACTTCCAATCTAATCTATTCCTTAATTGGTAGAGGAAACTGTTAGAATTAATTAAGAGAAGAATCGGCTGAAAATAAAGAAAAACGACTGAGAAGACGATGAAGTCGGCAACGTGTTGCCATTTTTGCTTTGAAATCCGTGCTAAATCCTTATAAAATCAATTTGAGCTCGTTTTAAGTCCGATTCGAGTGCCGTTTGCGTCGTTAAATCCCTAAAATCGAGCTCTTTAAATTGATAAGGTTTTATCTAAAATATTATATAAAATATTAAAATATTAACTAATAATAGATATTAAATTATTAATTAATAGGTTTAGTAATAATTATTTATGCGTTTATCACTCCCCCCAACTTGAATCTTACTCGTTCTCGAGCAAATAAGAAATTTAGAAATATGTACCAAGCTAGTCCAAGAATTGATAGTTATCTTATAGTTCTTTTTTTAAAATTTTTTTAAAGATCATAAGGGTACTTCATTGGATTATTAAGTTTTTTTTTAGTGATAAAGTGTAATCCATAAGAATTTATAGAAGTCTTTCTTCACCAACTTTCCACTTCTCTAATTAAGTCTTCTAACTTAATTTGGGTTGGTGTAATGTCTTTTGTAATTTGGTTCTTTATTTATTTATTTATTTATATGTAAAGTCAGTGCAATGTCCTAACCCCTTGCTTTCTAATTAACCCTTGTAGCGAGCTTTAGGCCAATGGCTCCCAAACCAATTGGTTTTAGGGCATTAGGTGTAAAACACCCCTCGGACTTACTTACTCGAGTTAAAAAGGCTTTAGGTAGGACTAACTTATTTAGGTTCTTTTACATTCCCACCTTTTACGCGAACAACATCACTTTCTTAGGTTACGGGGCCCGGTTACTCAGTAAAAAATGCTAAGAACCTAATCTATTAACTTTAAGAGAGATTTTTTTTTTTTTTTTTTTTCTTTTTTTTTTTTTTTTGAATAACATTTTCACCCATACCCTTATTAAGCAGATTGTACTATTAAGATCAGTGGTCAGGAGGGTCTGAAATTATTCTAAAAATTATTCTGGGCTAAACCCTACCTTTTATTAGGTTTTCTTAATAATTTATTCCTCAGTATTTCAAAAATAATCTAACCATTAATTCATTAATAGACTGCTTGATTAACTTCAAATCAAGACAGATTTTGGTACACACATCTGATTATAGTTTTACTAGGATTTACTTATTCTTTTTTCCTCCCCCCAACTTAATTTTCATTGTCCCTAATGGAAGAAAAATTAATTAATTTCAATGAAAGATACTACCTGGTAGAGTATTTGAAGGTTGGACGTTTCATTGTTGCCATCTTCTTTCAATCAGCTTTGTTGCTCTTCTCTGGTCATACTAAAAGAACATACTAAAAGAACAAAAAGTTAAAAAAACTAATAAACTGGGTTGCCTCCAAGAGCACTAAGTTTAAAGTCTTCAGCCAGACTGTGCTACTTATTATGATAATGTTGGGTTTACAAGATCAATTGATTCAACAATTTCTCCATCATTAATTTCTTCTATATATGGTTTCAAACGTTGGCCATTTACTTTGAATGTATTTCCCTGCTTGGGGTCTTTAAGCTCTACAGCTCCATGGGAAAATACTTGAGTTACTATAAAAGGTCCATTCCATCGTGAACGAAGTTTTCCAGGAAAAGGTGTAATCTTGAATTGTAAAGCCATACTTTTTGATTTGGTTCAAAAAATTTCTACTAATAAATTTGTCATGATATGCTTTGGTTCGTTCTTTATAAATTTTTGAGCTCTCATATGCCTCATTTCGTAGCTCTTCTAACTCATTCAATTGGAGTTTTCTATTGACACCTGCATTTTTCATATCATAGTTAAATTGCTTGATAGCCCAAAATGCACGGTGTTCTAATTCTACAGGTAAATGACAGGCTTTTCCAAATACGAGCCTGTAAGGAGACATTCCTATGGGAGTTTTAAATGCAGTACGATAAGCCCATAATGCATCATCCAAACGTTCTGACCAATCTTTCCTATCAGGTCTCACCGTTTTCTCAAGGATCTTTTTAATTTCTCTATTTGATATTTCAACTTGGCCACTAGTTTGGGGATGATAAGGTGTAGCTACCTTATGAGTAATTCCATATTTGTTCATTAATGCTTCAAAGTGTCTATTCGTGAAATGTGTACCCCCATCACTAATTATAGCCCTTGGGCATCCAAAACGACTAAGGATATTATGTTGAATAAACTTGATTACAACTTTATGGTCATTGGTTCGAGTTGTCATGGCTTCAATCCATTTTGACACATAATCAACTGCCATTAGAATGTATTCAAATCCAAAAGAGGAAGGAAATAGGCCCATAAAATCAATACCCCATATATCAAAAATTTCTACAACCAAGATAGGGTTTAGGGGCATCATGTCTTTTGAGATATATTTCCTGATTGTTGACATTGGAGTCAATTACGGCTAAATTCATGTGCATCTTTAAAAAGAGTTGGCCAATAAAACCCACTTTGCAGTACCTTTGCTGCAGTTTTCTTTCCACTAAAATGTCCTCCATAGGCAAGAGAATGACAGAAGTTAAGTATACTTTTGAATTCACTTTCGGGAACACATCGCCTAATCACCTGATCTGAACAGTACTTAAATAATTTAGGGTCTTTCCAAAAGTAATATTTGATTTGTGAGAAAAATCTATCTTTTTCTTGTTTTGTCCAGTGGGAAGGTACTTTTCCTGTTGCCAAATAATTCACAATGTGGGCAAACCAGGGAAGACTGCTATGGAAATTGAAAATAGTTGCTCATCAGGAACTTATCTCTGATTATTTCTTTATTGTATTCACTGAGATCCTAGAGATATGATCTACTACCATATTTTCAGAACCCTTCTTATCTAAGATTTTAGATCAAATTCTTGTAGGAGTAGGATCCATCTAATTAGTCTGGGTTTTGTGTCCTTTTTTGATATAAGATGCCTCAACGCTGCATGATCTGAATAAACTAAAACTTTAGACCCTAACAGATATGATCTAAACTTTTCTAGGGTAAACACAACTGCTAGTAATTCTTTTTCAGTGGTAGTATAGTTCATTTGTGCATCTGAAAGAGTTTTGCTAGCATAATAAATTACATGGGTTCTCGATTGAGTTTCTATCCTAGAACTGCACCTACAGCATAATCAGAAGCATCACACATGATTTCAAAAGGTATGGTCCAATCTGGGGGCTTGATAATGGGTGCAGTGGTCAAAGCAGTTCGAAGGATGTTATAGGCTGTTAGACAATCTTTATCAAAATTAAAAGAACTATCCTTGGTCAACAAATTACACAATGGTCGAGAAATTTTACTGAAATCTTTGATGAAACGTCTATAAAAACCAGCATGACCAAGGAAAGATCGTACTTGTTTAACTAAAGTTGGGGGTGATAGATTTGAGATCAATTCAACCTTGGCTTTATCAACCTCAATACCTCGCTCTAAACAATGTGTCCAAGCACAATTCCCTCACGAACCATAAAATGGCTCTTCTCCCAACTTAGGACTAAATTCATTTCATACATCGTTTCAGTACCTTAGTCAAGTTCTCGAGCAGCTATCAAATGATGCACCAAAGACTAAAAAATTATCCATAAATACTTCAAAAATTGACCAATCATATCAGAAAATACGGCCAACATACATCGTTGAAACGTGGCTGGTGCATTACAAAGACCAAATGGCATGCGTCTAAAGGCAAATGTTCCAAAGGGACAAGTGAAGGTGGTCTTTTCTTGAT
Organism: Calamus simplicifolius; assembly: GCA_900491605.1. Lineage (NCBI taxonomy): Eukaryota > Viridiplantae > Streptophyta > Magnoliopsida > Arecales > Arecaceae > Calamus > Calamus simplicifolius. The sequence continues at coordinate 740,579 of UESW01004593.1, forward strand.
CTGCAGGAAATACTGGGACTTGATTGTATCCTGAATATCCATCTAAGAAACAAAAGAAACTTTGTCCCGCTAGCCGTTCTAGAATTTGATCGATAAAAGGCAAAGGAAAGTGGTCTTTCTAGTCACGGCATTCAACTTTCGATAATCTATACACACTCTCCAACTAGTTGATGTGCGAGTAGGAATTGATTCATCCTTTTTATTTTTAATCACGGTAATACCTATTTTTTAGGTACTACTTGATTGGGCTGACCCATTGGCTATCTAAATTGGATAAATAATACCAGCATCAAGCCATTTTACTACTTCTTCTTAACAACATCCCTCATGTTTGGATTTAGCCTTCGTTGCATGTCTCTATGTGGTTTGGCTTCAATTTCACTATGAATATGGTGCATGCAAACGGAAGGGTCAATTCCCTTAATATCAGCTATTGTCCATCCAATCGCCTCTTTATGTTCTTTAAGTACATCTACCAATTTATCTTCTTGCTCAGATGTTAGGGTAGATGCAATGATTACTGGAAGAATGTCATTGGGTCCAAGGAATAAATATTTTAAGTCATCTGGAAGAGGTTTCAATTCTAGTTGGGGTGGTTCTTCCAAGGATGGTATTAAAGGACTTGGTTTAGTTGGAAGTGGTTCATATTTTATAGTCCATGGAGGGATGGTGTCGAACTTAGGTGGTTCTAATAACATGTTTATCTCTTTGGTGTACTCATCAATATCAAAGTCATCTATTCCAAAATGTGTAAGACATGTTTGTAAAGGATCCGAATCAATCAAACTTTGGAATTTCTTATCTACTACTTCCTCTATCATGTTTACTTCATTTAAATCATACACAGGTGGTCCTTGGGAAGCATTAAAAATATTTAATCTCATCTTCTTGTTTCCAAAAGATACATCATCACACCTGTTCTACAATTTATGCATGCATTAGCAGTAGCTAGAAAAGGTTTCCAAGGATGATGGGAATTTGGTTAGGATTACCGCTAGATTCCATATCTAACACAAGGAAGTCGACAGGAAAATAGAATTCATCCACCTTTACTAATACATCTTCCAATATTCCACGAGGTTCTTTGACTGATCTATCTGCCAATTGTAGTGTTACTGTCGTGGGTTTCAACTCTCCAAATCCAATAATTCATATACTGAACTTGGGAGAAGGTTTACACTCGCACCCAAATCTAATAATGCTTTCTTGATTGTGAAGTTTCCTATGACACATGATATAATCGGGGTACCAGGATCTTTTAGTTTGGGTGGGGTTATTTGCTGAACAACTGAGCTAACTTGCTCAGTCAAATATATCTTTTTTGGTATTTGTATCTTGGCTTTCCGTTTTTGTGTGCATAGATCCTTCAAAAATTTGGCATAAGCTGGAACTTGCTTGATAGCATCGAGAAGAGGTAAGTTTATTTGGACTTGCTTAAATAACTCAAGCATCTCATTCATCTTTATATTCTTCTTATCTGAAGGCAAAGGAGATTCTAAAGCACTAGGGAATGGGGCTTTAGGTATGATTGCTTGATCATTGAATTCCTTTTCTTTTTCATTTCTTCTCTCTTCTGGTTTAGCCACTTCTAATTTCTGGGTTGGTTCAGGTGGTTTAATGTTTTTCCACTTCTGAGAGTCATGACTGATTTAGCATGTTCTGGGAATTTGTCAGGACTATTGGAACCCTCAGCCATGAATTATCCTTTTGGGTTATCGATAGGCTAACTAGGTAACTTACCCTCCTCCCTTCTACTGAATGCTGTGGCTAATTGACCTATCTGAGTTTCTAGTTTTGCAATAGATTGTGTGGGAGTGAAGGATTTGGGTATTCATTTCTAGCCCTTTTAATGCTTGTAACACTTTGTCTTCAAAAGTAGGCTGATTATTGGTGGAGGTTGTGGGATGTTTGGATATTATGAATATGCATGTTTCTAAAATTGGTTTCTTGGTAATTAGGTCTGATCGATGAATTGACTACAGGTTGAGGTTTCCAAGAAAAATTTGGATGATTTCGCAGCCAGGATTGTAAGTATTTGAAAATGGATCATTTCCTGTTCTAGGAGCTAATCGGGTTTGGGCTTGGTGGGCTTGCTCTTGAACAAGTTCAGGAAATTGGTATGCAGCTGGGCATTCACCTATAGAATGGGTTGGACTCGAACAAATTATGCAGACCTCATGTAATTGAGTAGATGGGGAAGAGATGTTTCCAACTTGTAGAATCCGGTCAAGTTTATGGGATAATTCATCTACCTTAGTATAGATATCTGTAGAATGACCTATTTCATATATTCCACCTCTTTTAGGTTCTACGGGAGGGTCTCGATGAATTCTCACTCAATGTCTCAAAGAATTGCCAAGCTCATGTTCATTTTTTAACATAAATGTCCCACCACATGAAGCATCAACCATTTGCCTATGCTTTTCGGATAAACCATCATAAAAGCACTGAACCAGTTGCCATTTGGGTATAGCATGATGTGGACATTTTCTAATTAGTTCTTTGAATCTCTCCCATGTCTCATGGAACATTTCTCCATCTGTTTGGGAAAAACTTATTATGGCTTTTCTAATTTGATTCGTTTTTCCTATAGGAAAATATTTCTTAAGAAATTCTCTCTGAAGATGATCCCAAGTTGAAATTATGACAGTGTCTAATGAATTTAACCAATATTTGGCTTTATCTTTTAGGGAAAAAGGGAATAGCTTAAGCCTAAGTGCATCATCAAAGAAATTTTGAATCTTGACAGTTGAGCAAATTTCCAAGAATTCATCTAAGTATTTGTAGGGATCCTCATTTGTAAGTCCATAGAAAGATGGTAACATTTGGATTACACTTGACTTAATTTCATATTGGACAGCCTCTACTGGAGGCACTTGAATGCAGGGAGAGTAGGTATACCTTGAAGGAGTGAAATACTCTTTAACTGTCGTGGTTGATTATTTTCGTTATTAGGATCCATAATTCTGAGTTTGTTTGCTCTAATAGTTCTTTCTATCTCAGGATCTAAGGGTATAAGGTTGGGTTGCAACGATCGGCGACCAAGCATACACCCTACCAATGACTCTAAAGCAAACAATAATTCAGTTTTTTTTTTTTTTATTTATTTTTCTTTAATTTTTGTAATTAAGTTTCTAATTTCCTAATAAATTATGAGATGTCAATGGAAGAATTTTGAGTTTTGCAGAAAATAAATCCACCTAAGTCAATCTATAGCATAGAAATAATTATTTTATTTATATATTTTATTTTTATTTTATATAATTTTTTTTATTTTTTTTCCTTAAATTAATTATGTTTTATGGTTTTCTTTCAGTTTTTTTGGTAAGTTAATTAAAAGGAAAATTTGATTAGGTTAAAATTGGATTTGTGGCAAAAAGGAAAGTAATAATTTTTTTAATGTTAAAAAGAAAATATGCAATTCTAACAATTAAAGAAATAAAATAAAGACACAATAACTATTCAAAAATTAAGAGAAAATTAATCTAATTTTTTTTATATTTTTTAATTTTTTAATTTTTATAATTTTTTTTTAAATAACAACTTAAGTCCCCGGCAACGGTGCCAAAAATCTGATGCATGTCGTAGCGCAACGATTAAAATACCTTAATTTCACTATTAGAATAGCGAGAGTAAGGGATCGATTCCACAGGGACTTTAGCGATTATCTTGAAATAAATTTATAAATTTAACTAAATAGATAATTATTAGTGCAAAATAATCAAGATATGGTTTATCTTATTAGAGCACGACCCGTACCCGTAGATCATGGCCCGTCCCTTTTAATAATAAATCAGTCTAAATTATTTTTACTTAAATAGAATTTAATAACAATTAAATATGTATAAAACTTTATTTCAATAACATCCAAGAGTGCATATTAAAATCTAAAATAAAAGAGTTTTAATTTCTGATAGCAATAAGAGAGCAACAAATTCTTCATAAATTAAATCAAAGACCAGCACACAAAATCCACGGACTCCTTTCTGGATTCACGGAGCCGCTTGCTCCAAGCCACGAACAGAGGACTCCACGATTTGAGGAAAACAGAGCTTCTCTCCTCTTCTTCACGGCTGGAAGCCACGGCTAGAAGAAGAAACAGAACTTCACGGCTGGAAGAAGAAACAGAACCGGACGGAACAGAGTCTCTGAACGGCTACTCCAATGCCCACGGACTCACAGATTTCTCCCTCATAGCTTGGAACGAATGCAGATCATTAGATGGATGGCTGCCTTCTCCCTCTACGGCTA
>UESW01004594.1:0-55535 GCA_900491605.1 Calamus simplicifolius
CATGAAAGAAATAACTGCACTTGGCAGTTATTCTCTAAAAACAAAATCGAGAAGAGTGCTTCATCGTGAAAAAAGCAGTTGCTCTTCTTCCTCATTCATCATCGGAAAACATTCTCACAGAAAGGTAAGCAATATGTGGATTGTCTTCTTTCGAGGCAGCGATAAGTGCATTTAATCTGTGGCAAAAGAGGTATGTTCGTTTTGTGTAATATACTTTGAACGATCGGTGATTCATGCGTAGAATGGGCACGTTTTTCGTAATTTTCGTTTTATATTTAGGAATTTGTTTCCATCATTGGTATCAGAGCCGTGGTTTCGGTTCTCTTTCTCGTATTATTAGTATGCCAGCATAATAAGTTTACTTTCTGATAATGATGAAAAAGAGAAACAAATGATTAGATAAGATCAGATTCTTTGTATTTAGAATTTGATTCATTTAAAATAAGTTTCTGATAAAGATGAATAAGTTTCTGATAAAGATGAATAAAGATAGAATCAAATTCTCTGGATTTCAGAGAATTATCCCATTCTGCTGCTGTCACGCAGCAGCGACTCATGTGTCGCGAGGATAAAAACCAAACCTTACTCTAAGCCCTCACGAGAGAGAGGCTTCGATTTTATTTTAAGGAAGCGTTGTTTTAAATTGAGTCAAATTTATCAGAAGTGAAATTTGAACCCATTTACGGAAGGGGAACTTCAGCCTGACGCCTAAGACCACTCGGCCATCCTGATTTCATATCCTGATTTCAAAGAATGTCAGGAAGAGGATAAGGGCCCATAGATATCAGATGGCCGGATATTTTTTTTGGTGACAAGGGAAGGAACACGGATGGCTGTCTTATGAAACTCTCGGTTTCTTTCTGTATCAATGTTGCATGAGTTACTGTGCTTAGCATGGCCATCCGCATTGCCTTTCAAAAGTGACCGTTTTTATATTCCTAGCATGTTAGTAAACATTAAAGATGACACTCTTTTGTTGCATGAGTTTATTTCCAGCGAACCGATCTGAAAGTTAATAATAATAAAAAAAAAGGGAATGGGCTGAGTGGCCTGTCATCAAATCTAAGGTTTATGGGAGTTTGAGATTTAAACGTGTATAAATCTCTCCTCATATCTATGAGACATTTTAAATATGCCAATTTTTTTTCTTTCTGCATTTGTTGCAGGAATGATGGTACAAAGATATCGAACCCCGATTGTCCCTAGAACGGTGGCTCAAAAGGAGAGGCTTGAGAAACTTAGGATCAAGCTAGCTCTTTACCGGTGGGATGCTGATGATGACATGATGACACACATCATCAAGGTCAACCAAATGATACAAGATATCATTTGGAACGGTTTTGTAATGCCGGGATATGTGATGGTCGGAGCCTTAAAATGCACAATTCCTGATGAGTTGGGAAGAATGATTGATAGGGTTTGGGACACCTTAGAAGGTCCGAGCTATAAGATGATTGTGGAGCAATTCATGATAGAGTACATACGGCTCGGGGCAAGAAGGACGTCAACCCTTGCATTGAATCGGTCTCGGCGCAATACGTTGCCCGAATCTAGGGGTTTTCCGGGTGCCTCCATTTGGATGCCTAAGCAAATAAAATTTTCTGAGGTTTTTCATGAGTCATTTCCAGTTTATAGAAAGAGGATCAGCACCTGATTGTGTTTATTTTTTTTAAGCTCTTAAGGAGTTGTTCTCTAAAGGTTGGTGTTAGATATCTTGGGTGGATAGTTCTGTCGGTGTTTATGTTTATTTTCTTTGATGGATTAATTCCTTATGAACATAATGTTAGATAAATGAATGTTGATGGATATTCATGTTATGAATAGTTCATAGTACTATTCTGTTTTAATATTTATCTTATTCGTACATATGGAGTTGAGTGGGAGTTCTAAGAGTTTTAGCAACTTTAAAGAACGTAATTTTACCTTAATGATTACATTAACGGTAATTTCACATTAGGTTTTTTGATGATGATTGGGAACGTAGTGAACTTTCGAATCTAAAGCCTATGTGAGATTATTCATTAAAATAATCATTTTGTGCAAAATTGATGCATAAATAAGTGGCATTAACAATCTGTGCTTGTTTATCTGATATGTTCAGATTCAATGGCTTCAGCTTCAAAGAATATAGTTGCTGAACTGAACAAAGGAGAAAAGCTTAACGGTGATAATTATGAAATTTGGCATATGAAAATCCAATATGTGCTGGAAGAGCAAGAGGCTCTTGAAGCTCTTAACCTGGTTATGGTAGAGCCTGAAGACGGAAACACTGCACAACATAAGAGAGATAAGGATGCATTTGCTGTATGGAAAAGGAAGAACTCCCTTGCTCGCATCACGTTGCTGAGTAGCATGGATAATGATGTCATGCGAGAGTTTAGGCGTTTTGAAAATGCTAAGGAGATGTGGGGAGCATTGGCAGCAAGGTTTGGTCATACATCTGTAACCAAGCTTAGACAGCTCACTATAAGATTTGATTCTTATAAGAAGCCACATGGTCAGTCCATGAAACAACATTTAAGGAAAATGTCAAACATGATTAATGAGCTGAAGGATGCTGGCCATGTTCTGACCGATGAGCAGCAAGTGCAAGCAGTGATTCGTTCTTTACCTCAGAGTTGGGAGCATATGAAGTTGCACTTAACTCACAATGAGAACATCAAAACCTTTGAGGATGCAGTGCGCCACTTAGAGCTAGAGGAGGACCGTCTCCTGGCAGATAAGTCGGTAATTGACATTTACTATACAGGTTCTAGCTCACAAGGGCCTTCGAGCTCTAAGCGCAAGCGTCCTGATTCGTTCAAAAGGTGGAAAGGTAAGAGAGCGAGTTCTTCGGGGAAGAAACCGAAAGATGATCAACACAAAAGAGGAAAGCGTCCTCAAGTTAAGAATATGTCGAAGGTGAAATGCTACAACTGTAGCAAGAAGGGCCACTTTGCTCGCGATTGCGGCGAGCCAAAGAAGGTAAACTCCCATTACATTCTTAAGAACTTTGTCTATGTGTCAAGTTCTGTATTTTTAACTGAGTCTAATCCTTTGTGGACTGTAGATTCGGGAGCAACAGACCATGTAGCGAAGGACAGAGATGCCTTCGTGGAGTTCCGACGGATACCGACCGGAACGAAATGGATCTATGTAGGGAACAATTCCAAAGTGGAAGTTAAAGGAATTGGCACTTGCCAGTTGATGATGCGTGGTGGACGCACATTGTTCCTACATGACGTATTATATGCTCCGGAGATTCGTCGGAATTTAGTGTCTGTGTTGGTGTTGATTAAACTTGGTTTTAATTTAAACTTCCATGCCAGTGGTGTTGATTTGTATTTGAGTACAAATTATTATGGTTGTGGATACTTTCTAGATGGTTTCATTGTACTAGATGTTGACTGTAGTAATGTTAACGTTTGTTATTCCCTGTTTACATCTTCCAACTCTTATGAAAATGATGTGAATGTGTGGCATGCTAGACTTGGTCATATTGGCCAACAACGAATGCAAAGATTAGCCAAAGAGGGCTTATTAGGCAATATTGAAAAAGTCAATTTGCCTATTTGCGAGCATTGCCTGGCTGGGAAAACAACAAGAAAACCATTCGGAAAAGGTACAAGAGCTGAGTTTCCTTTGCAACTAATCCATTCTGACATTTGTGGTCCAATGAATGTAAGAGCAAGGCATGGGGCTGTGTATTTCATCACATTCATAGATGATTGTACTCGATTTGGATATGTCTATTTGATTTCTCATAAATCTGAGGCATTAAGTTGCTTCAAGAAATTTATGAACTTAGTGGAAAATCAATTAGAAAAGAAAATAAAGACGTTTAGATCAGATCGAGGTCGAGAATATTTATCTAATGAGTTCAGAAATTTATGTGATGAAAAAGGAATAGAAAGACAGTTGTCTATTCCATATACTCCTCAACAAAATGGTGTTGCCGAGAGGAGGAATAGAACCCTATTGGAAATGGTTAGGTCTATGATGGCACAAGCTAACTTACCTATCACTTTTTGGGGTGATGTTTTGTTAACTGCTGCCTATGTACTTAACCGTGTGCCTTCTAAATCAGTTACTTCTACTCCATATGAGTTATGGACAGGTAGAAAACCCGATTTAAGTTTTCTTAAACCTTGGGGTTGTGCTGCTTATACTCACGAACCCTCTCATAAATATGGGAAACTGGGTCCCAGAGGCAAGAAGAGTATTTTCATAAGATACTCAGAGTACTCAAAAGGGTATGTGTTTATAGGTGCACAAGAAAGTGGGAGTATAACTGAATTTGAATCACGAGATGTCACATTCTTAGAGAATGAGTTTCCTACTAAGGGCGAAATAGGTGAGAACTACTCACTATTTGAAACTTTGGATCCTGATAATGAAATTGATCAGGTTCGTCCAAATGGGAGCAATGTGAGAAGTGAGGAATTAAATGAGACTCAATCTCAAATGCAACCGTTTGATGAGACGATACCGCCATTATCTAATCCAAGTGGAAGCATAATGGAGAATGATGTGCCACGTGTACAATCTCCCGTACGGCGAACAAGTCGCAAAAGTGTTCCCCGACGACGTTTTGATATTGAAGGGGAAACTTTCATCGTTGCTCCACAAGATGAAGATGAGCCAAGGAATGTAAATGAGGCTCTAAGTTGCCCTAATAAGGAAAAATGGATAAGTGCAATGGAAGAAGAAATGGAGTCAATGAAATCAAACCATGTTTGGGAACTGGTTGATCTTCCAAAAGGACGCAAAGCTATTGGGAATAAATGGGTTCTTAAAATAAAGCGAAAAGCTGATGGCTCAATAGAAAGATATAAAGCTCGCCTCGTGGCGAAAGGGTATAATCAACAGGAAGGAATTGATTATGAGGAAACTTTTTCTCCTGTAGTGAGATTTACCTCAATTCGCCTTATTCTGGCAATAGTGGCAAGTATGGATCTTGAATTACATCAAATGGATGTAAAGACTGCTTTTCTGAATGGAGAAATAGAAGAAGAAATTTACATGGAGCAACCAGTTGGCTTCAATGTGAAGGGCCAAGAACAAAAGGTATGTCGACTTTTGAGATCGATATATGGCCTTAAGCAGTCTTCAAGACAATGGTATACGCGTTTTCATAATGCCATAGTGGCCTATGATTTTACAATGATTGATGAAGATCATTGCGTGTATATCAAAAGATCCAAGGATCAATTTGTGATCTTATCATTATATGTTGATGACATACTGATTGCCGGAAGCAATAAGGAGTTGGTTAATACTATTAAAAGTTGGTTATCGTCCAATTTTGAGATGAAAGATATGGGTGAAGCTGCATATATTCTTGGAGTTAAGATTTCAAGAGATCGTTCTAAGAGATTATTGTCTCTTTCGCAAGAGACTTATATCAACAAAGTTCTTGAACGATTTAATATGCATGATTGTAAACCCATCGAAACTCCTATTGCAAAAGGTGAAGAATTGAGCCGTAGGTTGTGTCCTAGGACTCCACAAGAGAAGGAACAAATGAAACGCGTTCCTTATGCTAGTGCTGTTGGGAGCTTAATGTACGCTATGATGTGTACAAGACCTGACATATGTTTTGCAGTTGGAATGGTAAGTAGATACCAATCCAATCCAGGTCACGCACATTGGAAAGCCGTCAAAAGAATCATGAGGTATCTAAAGGGTACTGCTAATTATTCTCTGAGTTATCAAGGAAAGGATTTGCGACTTGAAGGCTACTCAGATGCTGACTGGGGAGGAGATTTAGACGAAAGGAAATCTACCTCTGGTTTTGTATTCTTACTGAATAATGGCGTCATATCTTGGAGCAGTAAGAAACAAACATGTATAGCATTGTCCACCATGGAAGCAGAGTTCGTGGCATTGTCAGCAGCAGTACAAGAGGGAGTTTGGCTTAAGAGATTTTTGGATCATTTAAGTGTTGTTGAGCATACTGCAAGCTCATTGTTAGTCAATTGTGATAGCCAAGCAGCAATAGCATACACTAAGGATCCTAAATATCATGGCAAGACCAAACATATAGATACCAAGTATAACTTTGTTAAAGACATGGTAGCACGGAAAGATGTGAACTTGAAGTACATATCTACGCATAGTATGATAGCAGATCCTATGACGAAGCCAATTCCTAGAGATGTTTTCATTGGTTATGTAAAATCTCTAGGACTGCGTAGATGCTGATTACTAAATATTGTAATTTCCTAAATGTTCACATTTGAATGAGATTGTTATTTCATTGTTAATGCCTATGATATTTTTATTTATGCATATTAATACTTAGTGTATTATGACGAGAAAGTATGTCGGACAGATAAGATTAATCCACTCACACGGGTAATCGCCTCTATTTACTGTGTGATAAATAGAGATGAGACAATTTTTAGACTTATTATCTAGGTGATAATCGAGAGCTCAAGTTTAAAATATAAATGTTGCCTTAGCTAAGTGCTAAGATGAGGACATAACATTTACTATGTCCGAAAGTAAAATAACCCACATATTTTACTTTATCTGTTTTTGATGCCAGATGTGAGTTCTAATGGATTCTTTAGAAGAGTAGATACGTGAACTCGAGTTTAGACATTAGGCATGTCTGAACTATCATTTGTACGGTTTGAAAGTAAAGACATACGCTCCACGGGAAAGGAGTTAATACCGTAATACGTATTTTATACGTATGCATAAGACGACCGATATGAGTGGCAAAAGTTTTTGATCTGAACTTTATGCCGTGTGAGACTCTAGAGGATATGAGTTCCTCAAATGGTGCCTTCACGACTCTAACTTATTCTCAAAGTTTCTATTCAGAGTTCGCTATCTTAGAATGTTGCCAATGGTCATGAATGATTCGATCTAATGGGGCATTTCTAGAAAAGTGAGCTGGACTGAAATAGAGAGGTTTAAGGAAAGAGGAAGATCAATTTTATTATGATGTCACATTCTATTTTTGTATTCACAGGTCGACCAATTATGATTTTAAGTAAATCATAGTTGTGAATACAATATACAAGATACTAAAAGAGATCAAAGAAGATATAAATGTGACTGATTGATCTAAAGGACTGCATATTATATCTACTCGGAAAATGTTGTACCCAATTTTGAGCTGCTATGTATTCCTAACAGATGCATCACAATGAGCTCTCGAAGTATGCTGGTCGCACGGATTATTTGCTTGTATGAATATCGCAAAGAAGAATGAGTTAATGTTTAGCCCACCATGTGCGAGTGGGAGATGATGGTTTTTTATTATTGAATTTTGGGCCGCCCATGATGGGCTAACCCAGCCCATGAAAGAAATAATTGCACTTGGCAGTTATTCTCTAAAAACAAAATCGAGAAGAGTGCTTCATCGTGGAAAAAGCAGTTGCTCTTCTTCCTCATTCATCATCGGAAAATATTCTCACAGAAAGGTAAGCAATATGTAGATTGTCTTCTTTCGAGGCAGCGATAAGTGCATTTAATCTGTGGCAAAAGAGGTATGTTCGTTTTGTGTAATATACTTTGAACGATCGGTGATTCATGCGTAGAATAGGCACGTTTTCCGTAATTTTTGTTTTATATTTAGGAATTTGTTTCCATCATTGGTATTAGAGCCGTGGTTTCGGTTCTCTTTCTCGTATTATTAGTATGCCAGCATAATAAGTTTACTTTCTGATAATGATGAAAAAGAGAAACAAATGATTAGATAAGATCAGATTCTTTGTATTTAGAATTTGATTCATTTAAAATAAGTTTCTGATAAAGATGAATAAGTTTCTGATAAAGATGAATAAAGATAGAATCAAATTCTCTGGATTTCAGAGAATTATCCCATTCTGCTGCTGTCACGCAGCAGCGACTCATGTGTCGTGAGGATAAAAACCAAACCTTACTTTAAGCCCTCACGAGAGAGAGGCTTCGATTTTATTTTAAGGAAGCGTTGTTTTAAATTGAGTCAAATTTATCAGAAGTGAAATTTGAACCCATTTACGGAAGGGGAACTTCAGCCTGACGCCTAAGACCACTCGGCCATCCTGATTTCATATCCTGATTTCAAAGAATGTCCAGAAGAGGATAAGGGCCCATAGATATCAGATGGCCGGATATTTTTTTTGGTGACAAGGGAAGGAACACGGATGGCTGTCTTATGAAACTCTCGGTTTCTTTCTGTATCATGTTGCATGAGTTACTGTGCTTAGCATGGCCATCCGCATTGCCTTTCAAAAGTGACCGTTTTTATATTCCTAGCATGTTAGTAAACAATTAAAGATGACACTCTTTTGTTGCATGAGTAACGAACCGATCTGAAAGTTAATAATAATAAAAAAAAAGGGAATGGGCTGAGTGACCTGTCATCAAATCTAAGGTTTATGGGAGTTTGAGATTTAAACGTGTATAAATCTCCTCATATCTATGAGACATTTTAAATATGCCAATTTTTTTCTTTCTGCATTTGTTGCAGGAATGATGGTACAAAGATATCGAACCCCGATTGTCCCTAGAACGGTGGCTCAAAAGGAGAGGCTTGAGAAACTTAGGATCAAGCTAGCTCTTTACCGGTGGGATGCTGATGATGACATGATGACACACATCATCAAGGTCAACCAAATGATACAAGATATCATTTGGAACGGTTTTGTAATGCCGGGATATGTGATGGTCGGAGCCTTAAAATGCACAATTCCTGATGAGTTGGGAAGAATGATTGATAGGGTTTGGGACACCTTAGAAGGTCCGAGCTATAAGATGATTATGGAGCAATTCATGATAGAGTATATACGGCTCGGGGCAAGAAGGACGTCAACCCTTGCATTGAATCGGTCTCGGCGCAATACGTTGCCCGAATCTAGGGGTTTTCCGGATGCCTCCATTTGGATGCCTAAGCAAATAAAATTTTCTGAGGTTTTTCATGAGTCATTTCCAGTTTATAGAAAGAGGATCAGCACCTGATTGTGTTTATTTTTTTTTAAGCTCTTAAGAGTTGTTCTCTAAAGGTTGGTGTTAGATATCTTGGGTGGATAGTTCTGTCGGTGTTTATGTTTATTTTCTTTGATGGATTAATTCCTTATGTACATAATGTTAGATAAATGAATGTTAATGGATATTCATGTTTATGTTTATTTTATTTGATGGATTCATTCCTTATGAACATAATGTTAGATAAATGAATGTTGATGGATATTCATGTTATGAATAGTTCATAGTACTATTCTGTTTTAATATTTATCTTATTCGTACATATGGAGTTGAGTGGGAGTTCTAAGAGTTTAGCAACTTTAAAGAATGTAATTTTACCTTAATGATTACATTAACGGTAATTTCATATTAGGTTTTTTGATGATGATTGGGAACGTAGTGAACTTTCGAATCTAAAGCCTATGTCTCATAGATATGAGGAGAGATATCTCATTGATGTCTCATAGATATGAGGAGAGATTTATACATGTTTAAATCTCAACTCCCATAAACCTTAGATTTGATGACAGACCACTCAGCCCATTCCCTTTTTATTTTATTATTATTAACTTTCAGATCGGTTCGCTGAAAATAAATCATGCAAATATCATCTCATGCTAGGAATATAAAAACGGTCAAAAGGCAATGATGGCCATGCTAAGCACAGTAACTCATGCAACATTGATACAGAAAGAACCGAGAGTTTCAAAGACAGCCATCCGTGTTCCTTCCCTTGTCACCAAAAAAATCCGGCCATCTGATATCTATGGGTCCTTATCCTCTTCCTGACATTCTTTGAAATCAGGATATGAAATCAGGATGGCCGAGTGGTCTTAGGCGTCAGGCTGAAGCTCCCCTTCCGTAAATGGGTTCAAATTTCACTTCTGATAAATTTGACTCAATTTAAAACACGCTTCCTTAAAATAAAATCGAAGCCTCTATCTCGTGAGGGCTTAGAGTAAGGTTTGGTTTTTATCCTCGCGACACATGAGTCGCTGCTGCGTGATAGCAGCAGAATGGGATAATTCTCTGAAATCCAGAGAATTTGATTCTATCTTTATTCATCTTTATCAGAAACTTATTCATCTTTATCAGAAACTTATTTTAAATGAATCAAATTCTAAATACAAAGAATCTGATCTTATCTAATCATTTGTTTCTCTTTTTATCATTATCAGAAAGTAAACTTATTATGCTGGCATACTAATAATACGAAAAGAGAACCGAAACCACGGCTCTGATACCAATGATGGAAACAAATTCCTAAATATAAAATGAAAATTGCGAAAAAACGTGCCCATTCTACGCATGAATCACCGATCGTTCAAAGTATATTACACAAAACGAACATACCTCTTTTGCCACAGATTAAATGCACTTATCGCTGCCTCGAAAGAAGACAATCCACAGATTGCTTACCTTTCTGTGAGAATGTTTTCCGATGATGAATAAGGAAGAAGAGCAACTGCTTTTTCACGATGAAGCACTCTTCTCGATTTTGTTTTTAGAGAATAACTGCCAAGTGCAGTTATTTCTTTCATGGGCTGGGTTAGCCCATCATGGGCGGCCCAAAATTCAATAATAATGGAAACAAATTCCTAAATATAAAACGAAAATTACGGAAAAACATGCCCATTCTACGGATGAATCACCGATCGTTCAAAGTATATTACACAAAACGAACATACCTCTTTTGCCACATATTAAATGCACTTATCGCTGCCTCGAAAGAAGACAATCCACATATTGCTTACCTTTCTGTGAGAATGTTTTCCGATGATGAATGAGGAAGAAGAGCAACTGCTTTTTTCACGATGAAGCACTCTTCTCGATTTTGTTTTTAGAGAATAACTGCCAAGTGCAGTTATTTCTTTCATGGGCTGGGTTAGCCCATCATGGCGGCCCAAAATTCAATAATAAAAAACCATCATCTCCCACTCGCACATGGTGGGCTAAACATTAACTCATTCTTCTTTGCGATATTCATACAAGCAAATAATCCGTGCGACCAGCATACTTCGAGAGCTCATTGCGATGCATCTGTTAGGAATACATAGCAGCTCAAAATTGGGTACAACATTTTCCGAGTAGATATAATATGCAGTCCCTTAGATCAATCAGTCACATTTATATCTTCTTTGATCTCTTTAGTATCTTGTATATTGTATTCACAACTATGATTTACTTAAAATCATAATTGGTCGACCTGTGAATACAAAAATAGAATGTGACATCATAATAAAATTGATCTTCCTCTTTCCTTAAACCTCTCTATTTCAGTCCAGCTCGCTTTTCTAGAAATGCCCCATTAGATCGAATCATTCATGACCATTGGCAACATTCTAAGATAGCGAACTCTGAATAGAAACTTTGAGAATAAGTTAGAGTCGTAAAGGCACCATTTGAGGAACTCATATCCTCTAGAGTCTCACACGGCATAAAGTTGAGATCAAAAACTTTTGCCACTCATATCGGTCGTCTTATGCATACGTAGTATGAAATACGTATTACGGTATTAACTCCTTTCCCGTGGAGTGTATGTCTTTACTTTCAATACCGTACAGATGATAGTTCAGACATGCCTAATGTCTAAACTCGAGTTCACGTATCTACTCTTCTAAAGAATCCATTAGAACTCACATCTGGCATCAAAAACAGATAAAGTAAAATATGTGGGTTATTTTACTTTCGGATATAGTAAATGTTATGTCCTCATCTTAGCACTTAGCTAAGGCAACATTTATATTTTAAACTTGAGCTCTCGATTATCACCTAGATAATAAGTCTAAAAATTGTCTCATCTCTATTTATCACACAGTAAATAGAGGCGATTACCCGTGTGAGTGGATTAATCTTATCTGTCCGACATACTTTCTCGTCATAATACACTAAGTATTAATATGCATAAATAAAAATATCATAGGCATTAACAATGAAATAACAATCTCATTCAAATGTGAACATTTAGGAAAATTACAATATTTAGTAATCAGCATCTACGCACTCCTAGAGATTTTACATGACCAATGAAAACATCTCTAGGAATTGGCTTCGTCAGAGGATCTGCTATCATACTATGCGTAGATATGTACTTCAAGTTCACATCTTTCCGTGCTACCATGTCTTTAACAAAGTTATACTTGGTATCTATATGTTTGGTCTTGCCATGATATTTAGGATCCTTAGTGTATGCTATTGCTGCTTGGCTATCACAATTGACTAACAATGAGCTTGCAGTATGCTCAACAACACTTAAATGATCCAAAAATCTCTTAAGCCAAACTCCCTCTTGTACTGCTGCTGACAATGCCACGAACTCTGCTTCCATGGTGGACAATGCTATACATGTTTGTTTCTTACTGCTCCAAGATATGACGCCATTATTCAGTAAGAATACAAAATCAGAGGTAGATTTCCTTTCGTCTAAATCTCCTCCCCAGTCAGCATCTGAGTAGCCTTCAAGTCGCAAATCCTTTCCTTGATAACTCAGAGAATAATTAGCAGTACCCTTTAGATACCTCATGATTCTTTTGACGGCTTTCCAATGTGCGTGACCTGGATTGGATTGGTATCTACTTACCATTCCAACTGCAAAACATATGTCAGGTCTTGTACACATCATAGCGTACATTAAGCTCCCAACAGCACTAGCATAAGGAACGCGTTTCATTTGTTCCTTCTCTTGTGGAGTCCTAGGACACAACCTACGGCTCAATTCTTCACCTTTTGCAATAGGAGTTTCGATGGGTTTACAATCATGCATATTAAATCGTTCAAGAACTTTGTTGATATAAGTCTCTTGCGAAAGAGACAATAATCTCTTAGAACGATCTCTTGAAATCTTAACTCCAAGAATATATGCAGCTTCACCCATATCTTTCATCTCAAAATTGGACGATAACCAACTTTTAATAGTATTAACCAACTCCTTATTGCTTCCGGCAATCAGTATGTCATCAACATATAATGATAAGATCACAAATTGATCCTTGGATCTTTTGATATACACGCAATGATCTTCATCAATCATTGTAAAATCATAGGCCACTATGGCATTATGAAAACGCGTATACCATTGTCTTGAAGACTGCTTAAGGCCATATATCGATCTCAAAAGTCGACATACCTTTTGTTCTTGGCCCTTCACATTGAAGCCAACTGGTTGCTCCATGTAAATTTCTTCTTCTATTTCTCCATTCAGAAAAGCAGTCTTTACATCCATTTGATGTAATTCAAGATCCATACTTGCCACTATTGCCAGAATAAGGCGAATTGAGGTAAATCTCACTACAGGAGAAAAAGTTTCCTCATAATCAATTCCTTCCTGTTGATTATACCCTTTCGCCACGAGGCGAGCTTTATATCTTTCTATTGAGCCATCAGCTTTTCGCTTTATTTTAAGAACCCATTTATTCCCAATAGCTTTGCGTCCTTTTGGAAGATCAACCAGTTCCCAAACATGGTTTGATTTCATTGACTCCATTTCTTCTTCCATTGCACTTATCCATTTTTCCTTATTAGGGCAACTTAGAGCCTCATTTACATTCCTTGGCTCATCTTCATCTTGTGGAGCAACGATGAAAGTTTCCCCTTCAATATCAAAACATCGTCGGGGAACACTTTTGCGACTTGTTCGCCGTACGGGAGATTGTACACGTGGCACATCATTCTCCATTATGCTTCCACTTGGATTAGATAATGGCGGTATCGTCTCATCAAACGGTTGCATTTGAGATTGAGTCTCATTTAATTCCTCACTTCTCACATTGCTCCCATTTGGACGAACCTGATCAATTTCATTATCAGGATCCAAAGTTTCAAATAGTGAGTAGTTCTCACCTATTTCGCCCTTAGTAGGAAACTCATTCTCTAAGAATGTGACATCTCGTGATTCAAATTCAGTTATACTCCCACTTTCTTGTGCACAACACATACCCTTTTGAGTACTCTGAGTATCTTATGAAAATACTCTTCTTGCCTCTGGGACCCAGTTTCCCATATTTATGAGAGGGTTCGTGAGTATAAGCAGCACAACCCCAAGGTTTAAGAAAACTTAAATCGGGTTTTCTACCTGTCCATAACTCATATGGAGTAGAAGTAACTGATTTAGAAGGCACACGGTTAAGTACATAGGCAGCAGTTAACAAAACATCACCCCAAAAAGTGATAGGTAAGTTAGCTTGTGCGATCATAGACCTAACCATTTCCAATAGGGTTCTATTCCTCCTCTCGGCAACACCATTTTGTTGAGGAGTATATGGAATAGACAACTGTTTTTCTATTCCTTTTTCATCACAAAATTTCTGAACTCATTAGATAAATATTCTCGACCTCGATCTGATCTAAACGTCTTTATTTTCTTTTCTAATTGATTTTCACTAAGTTCATAAATTTCTTGAAGCAACTTAATGCCTCAGATTTATGAGAAATCAAATAGACATATCCAAATCGAGTACAATCATCTATGAATGTGATGAAATACACAGCCCCATGCCTTGCTCTTACATTCATTGGACCACAAATGTCAGAATGGATTAGTTGCAAAGGAAACTCAGCTCTTGTACCTTTTCCAAATGTTTTCTTGTTGTTTTCCCAGCCAGGCAATGCTCGCAAATAGGCAAATTGACTTTTTCAATATTGCCTAATAAGCCCTCTTTGGCTAATCTTTGCATTCGTTGTTGGCCAATATGACCAAGTCTAGCATGCCATACATTCACATCATTTTCATAAGAGTTGGAAGATGTAAACAGGGAATAACAAACGTTAACATTACTACAGTCAACATCTAGTACAATGAAACCATCTAGAAAGTATCCACAACCATAATAATTTGTACTCAAATACAAATCAACACCACTGGCATGGAAGTTTAAATTAAAACCAAGTTTAATCAACACCAACACAGACACTAAATTCGACGAATCTCCGGAGCATATAATACGTCATGTAGGAACAATGTGCGTCCACCACGCATCATCAACTGGCAAGTGCCAATTCCTTTAACTTCCACTTTGGAATTGTTCCCTACATAGATCCATTTCGTTCGATCGGTATCCGTCGGAACTCCACGAAGGCATCTCTGTCCTTCGCTACATGGTCTGTTGCTCCCGAATCTACAGTCCACAAAGGATTACTCAGTTAAAAATACAGAACTTGACACATAGACAAAGTTCTTAAGAATGTAATGGGAGTTTACCTTCTTTGGCTCGCCGCAATCGCGAGCAAAGTGGCCCTTCTTGCTACAGTTGTAGCATTTCACCTTCGACATATTCTTAACTTGAGGACGCTTTCCTCTTTTGTGTTGATCATCTTTCGGTTTCTTCCCCGAAGAACTCGCTCTCTTACCTTTCCACCTTTTGAACGAATCAGGACGCTTGCGCTTAGAGCTCGAAGGCCCTTGTGAGCTAGAACCTGTATAGTAAATGTCAATTACCGACTTATCTGCCAGGAGACGGTCCTCCTCTAGCTCTAAGTGGCGCACTGCATCCTCAAAGGTTTTGATGTTCTCATTGTGAGTTAAGTGCAACTTCATATGCTCCAAACTCTGAGGTAAAGAACGAATCACTGCTTGCACTTGCTGCTCATCGGTCAGAACATGGCCAGCATCCTTCAGCTCATTAATCATGTTTGACATTTTCCTTAAATGTTGTTTCATGGACTGACATGTGGCTTCTTATAAGAATCAAATCTTATAGTGAGCTGTCTAAGCTTGGTTACAGATGTATGACCAAACCTTGCTGCCAATGCTCCCCACATCTCCTTAGCATTTTCAAAACGCCTAAACTCTCGCATGACATCATTATCCATGCTACTCAGCAACGTGATGCGAGCAAGGGAGTTCTTCCTTTTCCATACAGCAAATGCATCCTTATCTCTCTTATGTTGTGCAGTGTTTCCGTCTTCAGGCTCTACCATAACCAGGTTAAGAGCTTCAAGAGCCTCTTGCTCTTCCAGTACATATTGGATTTTCATATGCCAAATTTCATAATTATCACCGTTAAGCTTTTCTCCTTTGTTCAGTTCAGCAACTATATTCTTTGAAGCTGAAGCCATTGAATCTGAACATATCAGATAAACAAGCACAGATTGTTAATGCCACTTATTTATGCATCAATTTTGCACAAAATGATTATTTTAATGAATAATCTCACATAGGCTTTAGATTCGAAAGTTCATTACGTTCCCAATCATCATCAAAAAACCTAATGTGAAATTACCGTTAATGTAATCATTAAGGTAAAATTACGTTCTTTAAAGTTGCTAAAACTCTTAGAACTCCTACTCAACTCCATATGTACGAATAAGATAAATATTAAAACAGAATAGTACTATGAACTATTCATAACATGAATATCCATCAACATTCATTTATCTAACATTATGTTCATAAGGAATGAATCCATCAAATAAAATAAACATAAACATGAATATCCATTAACATTCATTTATCTACATTATGTACATAAGGAATTAATCCATCAAAGAAAATAAACATAAACACCGACAGAACTATCCACCCAAGATATCTAACACCAACCTTTAGAGAACAACTCCTTAAGAGCTTAAAAAAAATAAACACAATCAGGTGCTGATCCTCTTTCTATAAACTGGAAATGACTCATGAAAAACCTTAGAAAATTTTATTTGCTTAGGCATCCAAATGGAGGCACCCAGAAAACCCCTAGATTCGGGCAACATATGCGCCGAGACCGATTCAATGCAAGGGTTGACGTCCTTCTTGCCCCGAGCCGTATGTACTCTATCATGAATTGCTCCACAATCATCTTATAGCTCGGACCTTCTAAGGTGTCCCAAACCCTATCAATCATTCTTCCCAACTCATCAGGAATTGTGCATTTTAAGGCTCCGACCATCACATATCCCGGCATTACAAAACTGTTCCAAATGATATCTTGTATCATTTGGTTGACCTTGATGATGTGTGTCATCATGTCATCATCATCATCAGCATCCCACCGGTAAAGAGCTAGCTTGATCCTAAGTTTCTCAAGCCTCTCCTTTTGAGCCACCGTTCTAGGGACAATCGGGGTTCGATATCTTTGTACCATCATTCCTGCAACAAATGCAGAAAGAAAAAAAAAATTGGCATATTTAAAATGTCTCATAGATATGAGGAGAGATTATACACGTTTAAATCTCAAACTCCCATAAACCTTAGATTTGATGACAGGCCACTCAGCCCATTCCCTTTTTTTTATTATTAACTTTCAGATCAGTTCGCTGGAAATAAACTCATGCAACAAAAGAGTGTCATCTTTAATTGTTTACTAACATGCTAGGAATATAAAAACGGTCACTTTTGAAAGGCAATGCGGATGGCCATGCTAAGCACAGTAACTCATGCAACATTGATACAGAAAGAAACCGAGAGTTTCATAAGACAGCCATCTGTGTTCCTTCCCTTGTCACCAAAAAAAAAATATCCGGCCATCTGATATCTATGGGCCCTTATCCTCTTCCTGACATTCTTTGAAATCAGGATATGAAATCAGGATGGCCGAGTGGTCTTAGGCATCAGGCTGAAGTTCCCCTTCCGTAAATGGGTTCAAATTTCACTTCTGATAAATTTGACTCAATTTAAAACAACGCTTCCTTAAAATAAAATCGAAGCCTCTCTCTCGTGAGGGCTTAGAGTAAGGTTTAGTTTTTATCCTCGCGACACATGAGTCGCTGCTGCGTGACAGCAGCAGAATGGGATAATTCTCTGAAATCCAGAGAATTTGATTCTATCTTTATTCATCTTTATCATAAACTTATTCATCTTTATCAGAAACTTATTTTAAATGAATCAAATTCTAAATACAAAGAATCTGATCTTATCTAATCATTTGTTTCTCTTTTTCATCATTATCAGAAAGTAAACTTATTATGCTGGCATACTAATAATACGAGAAAGAGAACCGAAACCACGGCTCTGATACCAATGGTGGAAACAAATTCCTAAATATAAAACGAAAATTACGAAAAAACGTGCCCATTCTACGCATGAATCACCGATCGTTCAAAGTATATTACACAAAACGAATATACCTCTTTTGCCACAGATTAAATGCATTTATCGCTGCCTCGAAAGAAGACAATCCACAGATTGCTTACCTTTCTATGAGAATGTTTTTCGATGATGAATGAGGAAGAAGAGCAACTGCTTTTTTCCCACGATGAAGCACTCTTCTCGATTTTGTTTTTAGAGAATAACTGCCAAGTGCAGTTATTTCTTTCATGGGCTGGGTTAGCCCATCATGGGCGGCCAAAATTCAATAATAAAAAACGATCAGTTTACACTTAAAAGATTTGTCATGGCAATTTGGGAGTCCTTTTTGCTGAACAGCTAATCATATCGGGAGTTTGAACGGTTCTTTATATAGATGTTTACGGGTCCCTTGGAATTACAATTAAAGAAAAGCACTAGCCATGGTATGATATACAAGGCTATTTGGATAACTTGTAGACCTTTCCCTTTCCCGGCAATCTTTTTTTTCTTTAGAAGCAATGTGGAAGTTATGTTTGCATATAGGTACGCGATTGAGTTCAAGAACTCAAAGAGTGTATAGAACCCTAAGTAGATGATTCTGACAGCTAAGATCTGAGCTAGAATGCTTGTAGTAGATGGTTATCTTATCCTACATTTTTTATGGCTTAGGATGGCATAAATGTTATTAAAGAATTTTTCCATAGGAAATACAGAATTTGGCTGGATTCAAAGATGAACCTTAAATGAGTAAATATTGACTCTGTTGTAATCCTTTTACTTTAGGAAATGGCCTACTTCGAGGGTAGAAAGTATTCCAATGGCTACTCATGAATAGAGCTGAGGTGGAATACTCATGATTGAAAAGATAAACTTAGCATCTATTGCAGACATGGTGGAAAAATATTCACAATAAGAAAATGAAAGGTGTTGGATTCAAGTTTAGGCACATTATGTTTGTGGTAAATGAAGAAACAAATTTAATGCATCTCATTAGTTATAAGTTATTATCATTATCTATAAAGTTATCCATGAGAAGCCTTTGGGCATATCTTAGAGGGAGGGCTTATTGTTCCAATAGTGAGGGAAACCTTTGAGAATAATCTATTGACATTAGAATTTGAAGGAAACAATTCAGTAATGCACAAGATATAAGGTGATATGTCTGCCAGTAATACATAGAAGGCATAGCATATGCAATGTGTATGGAAGCAATGCCATATAGATTTAACAACACTTCAACATGAAAGTCACCATCCTGCCCCAAAAAGATACCTACATTCAAAATTTAAAGTCAAAGGAAAGTGGCCACTTAATTATATAATAAGCATATATAACATTATGTCAACGAAAAAACAAATTCAGACATTTTTTAAATTCTGTCTTAAGGGAGTACCATTTTTCAATTTGGTTTGAAGATAAAATGAGTCATATTAAAGTCCTGATACCCGAGCTGATTGATTTATTTCTCTAGAATATAATCAGAAGTCAGTGTATAATCTTTTGATGGATAGCTAGGATCGGGCTGTTATCATTATTTTTTGCACTGACATGTGCATGTTCATATTTTTCTCTTCTTTTTCTTTTTTGATTTTATATAGACTATGTTGATGATCTCAGGTGACTGACCTTAAGTTAAGAAGCAAAGGTCTCAATAATATGTTGAACCATCAACTTCAAGCTAAAATTATATTCCTCCATTCCCTGCTGCTTATTGTTCCAGCTCCCAGCCTGAACTTGGCTTTTTTCTTACTAGAGAGCCAAGGTTACAAAATCTGGCTGGTTGATCTATGAATTAGCTGTCAAATCGGATGGTTTCTTGTTGGGTGAGTCCACAGCATGGACTCGATTCATGACTTGTCTTAGAAGAACATTTCCACTTGATCTACCCAGCTCTAATTTGTCATGCATTTCTTCACCGTTCTTACTCTTCTGCTGTATAACAGATCCAAGATGGCAAAACCCATCACATTGTGGTATCTGTTTAACATCACTCTTTGATTCAGGCCTCATTCTCATTTCTATTTAGAATTACCTTATATTTGTTCTTTCTCTTCTCTGAATGTTATTGGATGTTCACTGAAGATATTGCTGAACTATTCCACCATCATCATAACTTCATTTTTCCTTCTGGCAATTTATCTTATATAAGAAATATAGGTTAATGGTGATAGTTAAACAAAGGTAGTGATACAGGCATGATTAACAAAATTTGTAACAAAATTCAGAAATAATTATTTATGAGCAATGATTTATATTAATTCATAAAAGAAAAAACATATTAAGATCATAAAGGTCAAGGTGCTGTATGCTGACATCATTGATGAATCTTATCCCAAAGTTTAGTCATTAAATTTCTTTTTTTAATTTTTAAACTTGAAGGGATTCGTCCTTTTGTCAATAATGACTTGTTTAAGTTTCCCTTGCAATTTTCATCCATCCTATGCTCAGTCTTTCTCTCTTTCTTGCTGGCTATTCAGCAAGAATCTCAGACTCCATGCTTTGACAATCTCTCTTAGGTCACTGTTCCATACAGAAATTCCCCTGCAATTATTTCTCTATCAACCTGTCGTCATTTGCTGTATTTATAATTCCTCTGATATTCTAATAACTACTTCAATTCCCCATTGCACTCACCTTCTGTGCGTGGAACCTCATTATTACCAACTAATGCTAGTCAATGCAATTTTTAATCCTTACTGTTGTCTTAAAATTCTATTTGTTGTGGCGAAGGCATTGGTGGCCACACAACTCTAAAGCACCTCTTAGCTGTAATTTTATCAGATAGGTCTACCCAATTTCATTCTATGTTATTATTCTAATCACAAACTGAGGTAGTTCTTGTCCTGGGGCCTCTTTAATTGTCTACTTCCTAGAGTTGCAAGATCTCTTACAGTTGTCTTGACTGCACATACCATGTATTAGATCAGACCTGTGAATGCATAATTTCTTGATTTCCAAGGTAGGAAGCTCACTTTGTAGCACCATAGTGACATTGATTAGTCATGACTTGGTTAAGTTTATAGTCTGGTTAATACAATGATACCATCTTTTGCCTTATTAGAAACAGGAAGATAAAGAGTTCAAAATCAATTGGAAAAGGGTGGCTATCACAAGTATGTTTGGATTTGCATTTGTTGGACCAGTTGGCCACTACTGGTAAGTTATCTGATATCTGCAGATCTAGCTTTACATTCGATCATGGCTTAGATTTTTTCTTTTAGTCTTTAGTGGCACATTTCCTGATTGGAATTGTTACTGGGATTTGCATTCTGAACACACTAGAAGATCATATGCAAGAAAAATGAGCAAATTTGGTCTTTTCATGAAGAAAATTTCATAAATTGCAGATTTAATTTAAAATTTCTGTTCAGTTTGGCAATTGGCCGATTACACGTAAGGCATGATGCAAACAACAGAATCTGGCACATGAAATGTGACAAAAATGTGACAAAAAGCCTTTTTTCCCTTCGAAAAAGCTGAATTGTAGATCTTGCTATAATATTTTATATTGGGAATGCAACAAGTTAAAAGTCTAAATCCCTACCTTCTCCCATTGCATCCCATTGCATCCTTTAAGGAACTTAATAATCATCATCAGACTCTCTTCGTGCTGTTCAGCATAATATGATTCACTTACAAGATGTTGTATTGGTTAAATAGTAGACACAAGAGGTTCAAAATCTGATGTCAAGTGCTCGGAGGTTCAAGTCCTCTTCAAGGCATAATATTGAGAATTCTCATTTTATGAGCAATTTAATAATAGATTTCGATATACCAAATATCTTATGCATTGATACGAAGTATTCTGGCATTTTGAATTCAATATAAGCAAACTGCCATTGGTTTTCCATAACATAGATTTTGTGTTGATATGGTAGTATAAAAGAAAGGTCATTTTGGATTTGATCGTAAGAGCTTGTGGTTTCATGTTCTTCTGAACGAGGTTTTTTTACCTTTCCCTTGTATTATTTTGCTATTGGTCACCCAGGATATTTAGTCTTACAAGTTGGTCCTTGCTAATTCCCATGGGATTCCATGTGTCCCGTGCTAGTTGGGGCTGAGTGTGAGCTGGTGATACTTTCAGCTGTTGGACTTTCACCATCTAGGGTGTGGCATTCTATTACTTCACCGGGCAACATGGTGCTTGTATTGCTCTCCTACAACTCCATTTTCACAGTTTAGGCTTCTTCCATTTTCCTTGTTGCTACTTTGGGAATTGCTTTGGCTTATTTAATTCAATGGAAAGCCAGAGGTTCTTTCCATTCTGCAAGCAAGATCGGTTGGATTAACCCACTTTTTTGTCAATAAATGTGCTTTAATTATGCTTCACAAATTATAATTCTTCCACTGCTATGGTTCATCTGAAAGTTATGCTTGTTCTGGAATGAGCCTAATTTTCTGAGGAATACTGACTTGTGTGGTTTTAAAGGCTAGAGAATCTGGATTCCATCACCAAATTGACAATTGTTTGCTGCTTGAATCTTATTGTGAATAAGGAGCACTAAAGTATTGTAAAGCAGCAAATTGCTAAGCCAGCTGCTAACAAGGCTTATCTGTAGCTTGTTCAATTGAGACACAAAACTTTTACGTAGCTTGTTCATTTGCCAGTTCTAATTCTGTCTTCTCCTACTGCTTTAGCTTACGTCTTTCTTTCCATGAGAAAAATATGTGATTAATTCACATTTAGGAAAAGTGCTTTCTGAAATTAAATGAAAAGTTGGATTTTTGACAGGAACAAGCCTGAATAGCTTGCAGACACAATTTTGCTGCACGTTTTTCTAACAGTTTTTCTTTCTTTATATAGGTATGAGTACTTGGACCATTACATTCGTGTTCGACTTCAGCTGCAACCTAAGTCCTTAAAATTTGTTACTGCAAAGGTTGCTGCAGATGGGCTTCTCTTTGAGCCTTTGGATCTGCTGATCTTCTTCTCATACATGGGATTTGCCAGTGGGAGGAGTGCAGACGAGGTGAAGGAAGATGTGAAGAGGGATTTGCTTCCAGCTTTTAGTATTGAGTTAGGAGTTTGGTCAATTGTCCAAGTTGCAAACTTCAGATTTGTTCCAGTCAGGTACCAACTTCTGTATGAAATTTCTTTTGCCTGTTGGACAGCTCCTTCTTGTCTTGGATTGAACAGCAAGGCAATGCTCCATGGAAGAAGTGGTTTTCATCAATTGGTACCTTGGAAAATCGGAAAGGCTAGGCTTGATGACTTAGTCTGGTGTTGGTATTTCTAACAATCAGCCTACCTTTTTCTACCCAATCAAATTGCAAATTCATGCAGAGATTCATGTACATTTAAATGAATACTGGGAAGAAGACCTGCTGGGGACTAAAAATTTCGGCTTTTCTTTTTAGTAATTATGAAACGATGGCCATTTGAGGCTGGATCTGCATCTTGCATATCAAGCAGATCTTTGTAAATCCAATGTTGTGGTTGTGGCTTTTCTTGGGAGTCATATTTTCTCTAGTGCTCGGAATTATGGGTGAAATAAAGCATTTTTCAGTTCTTTTGCAATTGAAACGCTGAGATTGGCTAGCCCGAAAAATCACTGAGTTAAGTCTTAATGTGAATTCTTTACGATTCGCAAACTGATGCATTGTGGGAAGAAAGAAGAGAGCCCCACAGTAAAACCAAGACATTCAAAATTTTTCTAATTTCAATGACCGGGGATTACGGATTCTTCGGAAGAGCTAATAACCTCTTTTCAATTCAGGAATTTCTTCAGTGAGATGCAGCTAATTTATCAGCACAGCCTCCTATAGGCTATTGGAACTTGAGACATTCGATTTATTTTGTTTATTTGAAACCAGATCCATCTTCTATGGACTTTCAATTGGCTTTCATTCTCTAGCTTCTCTTGCGATGTGAGGTCGGCACCTAAGACTACTCCAGATTGGCTAATTGCACTACTCTTCTCTATCAGCATTACTATTTTATGCTCCTTCAATTTTTGCTTTTTTGATATAATATCTTTTAAAAATTTAGCATATTTAGGCATTTGTTCTAAAGCTTCAATGATAGGAATATTAATATGCAGTTACTTAAATATACTTAAAAAGTTAGAAAACTGTTCATCTATATTATTTTTTTTAATCTTTGTGGAAAAAAATTGGTGAGTCATAAATTGAAGAAGAATAAGTCTCAAAAGTAACTTTTTTGGATTTTTTTTTAATTTTGAAGCTTTTTCATTCTCCTTAGTCTTCTCAGCTTGCTTCACTTTTTTATCTCTAACTCTAGCTTTTTCATCTTGGACTCCTCATTATCATATTTTTATCTTGTTTGGCATTTGTTACTTCTGGCTTTCCATATGTTCATCCACTTCTCAGTGATATTGCCTTTGCGTGTTCTTTGGAATTAGTGACAGTGTTGCTAGGCAAAGTTCAGTAGTCCTTTCTGTGAGCATGTTTGAGAGCTGACCGATTTGTACCTCAAGATTACAAATTAAGGCTGAGTTATTTTGGATCGCCATATCTTTTTTCTGCATATACTGCATAAACATGTCCTTAAGTGTTGGCTTCTTCTTTTGTTGCGGAAATTGCTGAGGTGGTTTAGCTTGTCCTTGATTATTGATCCATAAGAATTGGGTTGATTCCTCCATCCAGGATTGTACATGTTCGAATATGGATTATTTTAAAGTTAAAAAGTTGACACGTAATTTACTTGTCCATAACTCGATTGGGTAAAAGGATTTTCCAATTGGTAGTCGGCACTTAAATGATTTCCTCCACAATGATTACAAACATCATTAGTTTGAATAGCATTAACATTTATATTACCTAGTTGTTGAGACAAATTTGCCATTTGTGCTGCTAATGAAGTTATAGAATCAAGTTCTAAAACTCTAGCTGTCTTTCTTGGCATTGCTCTTTCTACATGCCATTGATAATTGTTGAATGCTAATTCTTCCATAAGTTTATATGCCACCTCATGAGTTTTTCTCATTAAAGCTCCACTAGCTGCTGCATCAACCATAGACCGTAGCTCCTAAACCATTGTAGAATGTTTGCACTTGAAGCCATGTGGAAGATCATGATGAGGACATCTTTTCAATAAATCTTTGTACCTTTTCATGCTTCAAATAATGATTCACCCTTAAATTGATGAATGTAGTGATGTCATTCCTTAGCTTTGCTATTTTTGCAGGAAAAAAAAAAATTTGCAAAAAATTTATGTGTTAACTCTTTGTAGGCAGTGATGATGCCAGGCGGTAAAGAATTCAGTCAAACCTTGGCTTTATCTCTAAGTGAGAAGGAAAACAACCTTAGTTGAATCACATCATCTGTCACTCCATTATGTTTAAAAGTATCATAAATTTTTAAAAAATTTGTAATATGGACATTCGGATCCTCTTGTGCTAACCCCCCGAATTGGACAGTCTGCTGTATTATTTGAATAATGGCCGGCTTGATCTCAAAATTATTGGCTTGTATGGTTGGTCTCCTTATACTTGATGTAGCCCCATTGATCGAGGGCATAGCATAGTCTCGTAACACCCTGTGCTCCTGATCAGCTATATTAGGTAGAGATATGTCTTCTTTCTTCTTCTTTTTATCTTTCTTTTTCTTTATCTTGAGCTGCCGTAAGGTTCTTTTAATTTCGGGATCAAAGGGTGTATGCTCTAATAGTTTAAGCGGGGCATAAACTTCTAAGTTCTAAAAAGAAGGATGGTTGGGATCACCCTGGCTGGAGATGTACCAAAGCTTTCACCCTTTTGTTATCAATGATCAAATTAGTGCAGTGATAACATATTTATTCTTGAATCCTTTGATCTTGGGTTTGAATCCCGCAGCCTTTCTTCTCTTGACTCCATGTGATCCTCCAGAACTCATTGACCACGTGGAGTCAGCTATCTTCCAAAAAAGGAATAAAAATATTTTAATAATAATAATAATATCCAAAGTAATAAAATTTAGCTAGTATCAATATCAATAAATAATTAATCCCCGGCAACGGTGCCAAAAACCTGTTCACGTAAAATAAGTAAAGTGTTTAAAAAAAAGGATGTCGAACCCATAGAGATTAATTAATTTAGTGAATTTTGGTATTCAATAATATAATTAATCTATGTGGGTTTGACATTCTTTTCTAAAAATACTTTACTATTTGTTTTGTGCACTTGCAGATTATTTTACGTGAACATAATGCTTTCTTAACAACTAATCTAGCCATAAAGCAATTTCCAACTGCTAGCCTAATGAACCTGATGTTAAGCCTAATTAAAACTTGAAATAAGTATGTTAATCCTTATTCCAACAACGACCGACAGTTCGACAATGCCCCCTTCAGAGAGTTTTGTGCCGAGCTGAGCATTTGCCAACGATTTACTTCCGTCGGTCATCTGCAGATGAATGGGGCAGTCGAGGTTACAAATTAGACCATCCTTCAAGGGCTCAGAATGCATCTGGATGACTTTAAAGGAAGATGAATGGAGGAGCTCCCGAATGTGCTATAGGTGTACCACACGATGCCATAGACTCCCACTAGAGAACTCCCTTCAGCCTTATGTTTGAATCAAAAGCCATTATCCCCGTAGAGATCGGTATCCCCAGCCCTCGGATGGAGTCATATAATGAGGACAATCCAATCAACTATGGGCCAACTTCGACCTCGCGAAGAGGCACGCGACCAAGCATGACTCAAGATGGTTGCCTACCATCAAAGGACCGTAAGGTACTATAACACCCGAGTTCATCCCAAGACGTTCCTTTCCAGAGACCTGGTCCTCAAACGAGCCGAGGTCTCAAAGCCCACGAAGGGAGCAAGCTATCATCAAATTGGGAAAGGCCCTACTGAGTCACCGAAGTACTCCATCACGGAGCATACCGGATTGAAAGACTGGAAGCCACTCCCCCGCATTTGGAATTCGACAACCTCTGTCGATACTACCAGTGATATACACAACTAGTTGATTATAGGTTTGAGTATCTCATCCTTCCATAAATTTGAGTATCTCATCCTTTCGACTAATAAAGATATGTTTGAGCATCTCATCCTCTCGGCACACAAGCCCGATGCGAGGTCGGCACCTAAGCCCGACTTCCATCTCAGCACTAAAGCCTGATACCAGGTCGACACCTAAGACCGACTCCAGGTTGGCTAAGATTGCACTACTTTCCTCTGTCAGCATTATTATTTTATGCTCCTCCAATTTTCGCATTTTTGATATAATATCTTTTAAAAATTTAGCATATTTAGGCATTTGTTCTAAAGCTTCAATGAGAGGAATATTAATATGCAGTTGCTTAAATATACTTAAAAATTTAAAAATATTCATCCATATTATTCTTTTTTAATCTTTGCAGAAAAAAATTAGTGAGTCATAAATTGAAGAAGAATAAGTCTCAAAAGTAACTTTTCTGGATTTTGAAGCTCTTTCATTCTCTTTAGTCTTCTCAGCTTGCTCCACTTCTTTCATCTCTAACTCAGCTTTCTTCATCTTGAACTCCTCATTATCCATATTTTTATCTTGTTTGGCATTTGTTACTTGTGGCTCCCCATATGTTCATCCACTTCTCAGTGATATTGCCTTTGCATGTTCTTTGGGATTAGTGACAGTGTTGCTTGGCAAAGTTTCAGTAGTCCTCTCTGTGAGCATGTTTGAGAGCTGATCGATTTGTACCTCAAGATTATAAATTAAGGCTGAGTTATTTGGATCGCCACATCTATTTTTGCATATACTGCATAAATATGTACTTAAGTGTTGGTTCTTCTCTTCCTGCGGAAATTGTGAGGTGGTTTAGCTTGTCCTTGATTATTGATACACAAAAATTGGGATGATTCCTCTATCCAGGATTGTACATGTTCGAATATGGATTATTTTGACATTGAAAAGATGACACGTAATTTGCTTGTCCATAACTTGATTAGGCAAAAGGATTTTCCACTTGGCAGTCAACACTTAAATGATTTCCTCCACAATGATCACAAACATCATTTGAATAGCATTAACATTTATCTTATCTAGTTGTTGAGACAAATTTGCCATTTGTGCTGCTAATGAAGTTATAGAATCAAGTTCTAAAACTCCAGCTGTCTTTCTTGGCATTGCTCTTTCTGCAGGCCATTGATAGTTGTTGATGCTAATTCTTCTATAAGTTCATATGCTGCCCCATGAGTTTTCTCATTAAAGCTCCATCAACTGCTGCATCAACCATAGACCTATTTGTAGCTCCTAAACCATTGTAAATGTTTGCACTTGAAGCCATTCTAGAAGGTCATGATGAGGACTTCTTCTCAATAAATCTTTGTACCTTTCCCATGCTTCATATAATGATTCACCCTTAAATTGGATGAATGTAGTGATGTCATTCCTTAGCTTTGCTATTTTTACAGGAAAAAAATATTTTGCAAAAAATTTTGTGCTAACTCTTCGTAGGCAGTGATGATGCCAGGCGGTAAAGAATTCAGTCAAACCTTGGCTTTATCTCTAAGTGAGAAGGAAAACAGCCTTAGTCGAATCGCATCATCTGTCACTCCATTATGTTTAAAAGTATCACAAATTTTTAGAAAATTGCAATATGGACATTCGGATCTTCTTGTGCTAACCCCCCGAATTGGACAGTCTGCTGCATTATTTGAATAATGGTTGGCTTGATCTCAAAATTATTGAAACATCATTTGAATAGCATTAACATTTATCTTATCTAGTTGTTGAGACAAATTTGTTATTTGTGCTGCTAATGAAGTTATAGAATCAAGTTCTAAAACTCCAGCTGTCTTTCTTGGCATTGCTCTTTCTGCAGGCCATTGATAGTTATTGAATGCTAATTCTTCCATAAGTTCATATACTGCCTCATGAGTTTTTCTCATTAAAGCTCCATCAACTGCTGCATCAATCATAGACCTATTTGTAGCTCCTAAACCATTATAGAATGTTTGCACTTGAAGCCATTCTGGAAGGTCATGATGAGGACTTCTTCTCAATAAATCTTTGTACCTTTCTCATGCTTCATATAATGATTCACCCTTAAATTGGATGAATGTAGTGATGTCATTCCTTAGCTTTGCTATTTTTACAGGAAAAAAATATTTTGCAACAAATTTCTGTGCTAACTCTTCATAGGCGGTGATGATGCTAGGCGGTAAAGAATTCAATCAAACATTGGATTTATCTCTAAGTGAGAAGGAAAATAGCCTTAGTCGAGTCGCATCATCTGTCACTCCATTATGTTTAAAAGTATCACAAATTTTTAGAAAATTTGCAATATGGACATTCGGATCCTCTTGTGCTAACCCCCCAAATTGGACAGTCTGCTGCATCATTTGAATAATGGCCGGCTTGATCTCAAAATTATTGGCTTGTATGGTTGGTCTCCCTATGCTTGATGTAGCCCCGTTGATCGAGGGCATAGTATAATCTCGTAACACCTTGTGCTCCTGATCAGCTATATTAGGTAGAGATATGTTGTCTTCTTTCTTCTTCTTTTTATCTTTTTTTTCTTTTTCTTGAGCTGTCGTAAGGTTCTTTTAATTTCGGGATCAAAGGGTGTATGCTCTAATAGTTTAGAGCGGGGCATGCACTTCTAAGTTCTAAAAAGAAGGATGGTTGGGATCACCCTTGCTGGAGATGTACCAAAGCTTTCATCCTTTTGTTATCAATGATCAGATTAGAACAGTGATAACGTGTTTATTCTCGAATCCTTTGATCTTGGGTTCGAATCCCCGCAACCTTTCTTCTCTTGACTCCATGTTATCCTCCAGAACTCGTTGACCACGTGGAGTCAGCTATCTTCCAAAAAAGGGATAAAAAATATTTTAATAATAATAATATCCAAAGTAGTAAAATTTAGCTAGTATCAATATCAATAAATAATTAATCCCCGGCAATGGCGCCAAAACTTGTTCAGGTAAAATAAGTAAAGTATTTTTAGAAAAGGATGTCGAACCCATAGAGATTAATTAATTTAGTGAATTTTGATGTTCAATAACATAATTAATCTATGTGGGTTTGACATCCTTTTCTAAAAATACTTTACTATCAGATTATTTTACATGAACATAATGCTTTCTTAACAGCTAATCTAGCCATAAAGCAATTTCCAACTGCTAGCCTAATGAACCTGATGTTAAGCCTAATTAAAACTTGAAATAAGTATGATAGAAGTCAATAGTCCAAAGGGATTGATTTTGACACGCATATTGCACAACTAGGTTGAGCTAAGCATGCACATGCATGATGGTGAGTGACCTAGAAAGATGGAATATTCAAATAGAGTTTGATAGTTTGAGAAATATTAAATGTGGCTTGAATTGCATTTAATTTTAGAACACGAGACTAAATTTTGTTCAACCAATTGAAAACAAAGGCATTAATGAACTTTTCCTACCAAAATTAGATAAATACTAATAGTAAATAATTAAATATTATCTAATATGTGTTCTACAACATATAGCGAGATAGAACTAAAATTAAAAAAGTGGTAATAAATAAATATTATCTTTTGTAGTTTATTTTTCTTCCTTAAATGTGGCGGGAGTATGAAGCCTTCTTTTTTGTAAAAGTAGCTTGATCATAGCATTACAGATATTCTTAGTTACCAGTACTTAACCATATGTAAACATAGTTTTGGGGTTCTTAGTTGCGGTAAATGTAATATATTTTTTTTATAGTGACGATTGTTCTGGGTTTTTATGACTAAACATTTGTATGCTGTTAAGTAGTTACATCACATGACTAGTACTATTTTTTTTTTTTTTACAAGCGGGCGTTCACACTAGTCTAGTATGAATCAACCCAGAAGCATCAGAATACAAAATTTGTAACAAAATAGTAGGACAAGGATCACCTTGACTCCATATCCAATAGCCAGAATGCTAGGCCACTGAAGTCGCCACCCAATCAGCAGCCGAATTGGCTTCATGGTATATGTGTCGAATCTGGGCAGATTCGGCTTCCTAAAGAATGGACCATATGTCCCTGAGAATCGGATTAAAGGGGGCTACAGGAATATTTTCCTTCCAAAGCCACCTAATGACCATCGTAGAATCACCCTCGATCACAAGTCTTTGGGCATGAAGAATCTGAGAAGCATAAATAATACCTGCCCAAGCTCCATATAGTTCGGTCATAGGGACGGAGGAATCCAGGGAACCAAATCCACCCGCTGCCAACATATAACCCTGAGGCCCATGGATGATGAAGGCCGAGCTAGCAAGTCTACCACGGATACTCCCATCAAAGTTGATTTTGACAAATCCTGAGGGGGGGTTCCTAAGAAAAGAAAACCGTACACTAGTTCACTGCCGAAGCAGCAGGGGAACCCCAGTGGCCAGAGGAGTCAGAACCAACCGATAGCAAAGCACGGGCACAATTCATAGAAATTGATCTGATCTTCCTCACCAGCCTTTGTGAAGAAATAAAGTCCTCCGTGAATATAAGCTGGTTTCTCGAAAGCTAAATTTGGTAAGCCGCAACCGCCCAAAGACCACATATATGCTGAGGGGCCCTCTGGAGATCATGAAAGAAGAGGAAACGTGGGGAACCTGAAGCATCCACTCTACTAATGTAACCCATCAGGTGTCAAATCCGTCGAGCTCTAGGGCATAAGAAGATAGCATGATCGGAAGACTCGTCCTCTAAACCACACAAAGGGCATATTGGCTGGATAGGGATACCCCTATGAGAGAGCAGGGCACTCGTCAGAAGATAGTCCCAAAGAAGCTTCCAAATAAACAGCTGAACCCTGGAAAGGATGGGGAGCAACCAGATCCAAGAAGCATCCTTCGTACACTGGGGCTGAGGCCTGAAGAACTTCGTAAGGTCCCTAAAAGGGGCCCTAGATAGAGAGGATCTCTACCACAGCCTGACATCAGCCGAGGGACTAGAGATGAGAGGGATCGAGAGAATCCGCTGAGAAAGTTTCCCGCCAAAGAAATGGGTCACCGTGGGGGTATGCCAGGTGTGAGAATCTAGAGAAATCAGATCCTTAACCCTCAAGTCAGAGGGGACATCAATACTAATAAATGAAGGCCACCGAGATAGAGAAAGCTCCGCAATCCAAGGATCCTGGATAACATCAATAGACTGACCATCACCAATCATCCAAGAAATATTCTTCAGGATATAATTACCATACTGACACACCTCCTTCCAAAAGGAGGAACACCTCCAGGGCGGCAAAATGTGCTCCCCAGATCTCCAATCACCATATATCGCCCGCATCACAGAGCTCCACAGACAATGCGGCTCCAAAAGAAAGCGAGATGCATGTCTAGCTAGTAGAGCTTATCGCCTAACCATCAGGGATTGGATTCTGAGACCACCTTCTTGGATATAATTGTTGTATTCAATTTGTAGTGCGTTTATCTCATTGAAGCTGAAAGGATGGATCCGAGTAGAATTTTTTCAAGATCATATATAGGAAGTAAGGTTTCGTATTTATGTGAATGGGGAACAAAAAAAAATAAAAAATTCGTGGGTTCATCCACACCACACCAAGAAATTAAACTTGTATCTACTTCGAAGATAAATTAGAGCGAGCATGCAAGTCTCGTCTAATTTCCAAGTCCTCGCCATCGCGCTTGGTCGCCAGTGTCGGGTCACAAACCCGCACATCACGAGAAGTCATAAAAGGAAGGTCCCCATTCATCTCATCTCAAGCAAGGCCTGTTGCTAGCTAGGATGGGAGAAAGATCAGAGCTTCTAGCCTTCGCTCCCTTGCTCGAACCATCCTATGAAATCATGGATGCGCTGCTAAAGAAGCTGGGCTCTACGTAATGGAAATGGAAGGAGCTGAGACTGGTGAGGGCTGTTCAGATCAAGAATTAAGGAAGAAGTCAGTATCATCTTCTTGGCGTTGAATCAAGATTAGGTGATTTAATTATAGGAAAATTAATCTAATTAGACCCTAATTAATTAAACCCATCATCTAAGCCTAGATTTCATCCTAAATTAAGTTAATTATGCTAGGATAGGTCAATAGATTTAATACTCATTATATAGTTAACAACATTAAAGATTTGTTTGATCATGATGATGATGATTATAGATGATCATAGTATTGATTGATATGATGGAGGATTATAGCAGATTTTTAAACTAGCAATTGAGATAGGGACACTGCATCCACTCTTATGTGATTAGTTGGTTTCTTATATTTCATTCTTTCAAAATATTCTTCATGGATTTCTTCATTGATTTATCAGTGTGACATAGCTATACATATATGATATATGTTTGGCAATGGCATTTAGTTTTTGATTATGGTATACCGAATATTATGTTTTTTTTTTTGATTTTATGATATGGATGGTTTATGATGCGTATGAGATTTATGTACGGCTTTGGTATACCATATATCATCACTTGATATTGTAGATGGCTATGTTGTTTATGGATAGATATGATGAGATGGTCTAATATGTGGCATGTAGGTTAGTCACTGTGATATTGCAGAGCTGGCACTGAGGGCAGAGCCTATGGCTAGTTGAAGCCCGCTGTAGAATCGGTAAGGATTGACTAGGTTTATGATATGTAGCACTAGTGTAAAAGCCAACCTGAGCATGAGGAGTTTGTTAATTAGGTTATTAGACAAAGTACTAGCAAGGCTTATTATGCTAGTATCTATTTTCAATGTGCCAATGTACTCATAAAGCTTGATTCAAAGGTATATAGATATTAACATTATTGCTGGCAAGGCTTGATTCACCGCGGCTTTTGTTTTGATTTTGAAATATTTGATATCAAGTTATGTAGTCCAATGTTGAGTTGTATGGCATGTATTGCTGTATGATTTTTGGCATGTGTTACTATTTGATTTTTGATTTGTTTTGTGTCATGACTTTGACTCGTATGGTTTTATGGAATGTATTGCTGCATGGTGTATTATTTTTAGATTCAATATTCTTTTTTTTTGGATAAGTAAGAAGAAAGGATAGTACCCGAGAAGATCTTATTTATTTGAGAAGTTGTTGTGGCGTGCAGGGTACTGTCCTTAAGAGTAGATTCGTGCCTCTCGGAGATAATATCTCGGTGTAGAAGATCAGAGCACGACTATCCTCTAGGATACAATAGCGGCAAGTCTTCTAACAGGCATACACACACCAATGTCAGAAGAGGATGAACAACTGAATTAGTTCCTTCTCTTTGGATAAGAACAGAGCAAAGCAAAAGAATGAATCTCTGGACTGGATAAGGATGAGGGAATGGATCTCCGGATAATGATGGAAAGAACAAGATTTGAATTAAAATTATCATCGGAAGGCATTGCTTCGAATATTTATAACATAGTAAGTACCGGTTGAAAGCAGCGAGTCAATCCAACGGGAATGACGATTTAGTCTAAAGGTCGATCAACGTCCAACGGTTGGTCAAACAAAATAAAAGACTTATCACGAACGTAGAGACATATAAGTCAAAAGACTGGTCAAAAGAAAAATAAAAGGACTTATCCTACTGGTTGAAATAAAAAGATTTATCCTACCGGTTGAGAACGACGTATCAGATAAAATGACTTATCAAATCAAAAGGCTTTTGAATATTGAAATACATTAGATTTCCAACAATCCCCCACTATTTCAATATTGAAAAGATGACAAAGTTTAGAAGGAACTTTAAGAATGTAATGCATAAGCCATGGTGTCTATGTGACTATGAACCAGGCATAGAGAAAATAAGTGTCATCCATAAAAGGTTGGTGAAACTAAGTTTCTATGAACCAATCCTTCTTTTATTGGATCATTGACTTATAACTCACATTCCATCTCTCATATTTCGGTTGTTCAAGCGGGTTGACACGTTTCGGCCATGCGTCTACCTGGATATTCATGAGTACTCTAGAGATCCTACCCAAGTCTCATAGGAAGCGGCCATCACCTCCATACTCATATAGGTGGATTGTCATCAAGTATACACTGCAGTTTTGTATACCACCCAAATTAGGCTATGACATCCATTAAGAACTTCACATATTAGTTCAACCTAAACACTGCAGAATACTATCTCACACCATAGAAAGGGATTTCACAATATAAATAATTATGATAGTATACTCCAAGTTGTCCAGTGAATTATTTTTCCATATGAACCTTCTTCCTAAGATCTCCGTTCATGAAGGTTGGGTTACCATCACTTCAACTTTTGATCTGGGTATAATCTCATTTCCCTCGATGTATTGCTCACAAGCTTTTTGCTTAGAGGCTTAGTCAGAGGATCGGCCAAATTCAACTCTGACCTTACATAATCCAAGGATATTACTCCATCATTAATAAGCTGCCTCACAATATTATGTCTTAGATGTATATGTCTACTCTTCCCATTATAAATTTTATTTTTAGCTTTCGCTATGGCAGCCTGACAATCACAATGTATAGACACAGATGGATCTGATCTCATCCAAATGGGAAGATCTACCAAAAGATTCCTAAGCCATTCGGCCTCAGTCCTAGCCTTCTCCAAGGCAATAAACTCGGATTCCATTGTAGACCGAGCTATACATGTTTGCTTAGATGATTTCCATGACACTGCTCCTCCTCCAAGGGTAAACACATAACCACTAGTGGATTTCATCTCATCAGAGTCTGAAATCCAGTTAGCATCACAATACCCTTCTAATACTGTAGGAGTCCCACAATACATTAAACCATAACTCATGGTTCCTTTCAAATATCTAAGCACTCTTTGTAATGCAATCCAATGATCCTTGTTAGGACATTGGGTATATCTGCTTAGTCTTCCTATAGCATAAGCAATGTCAGGTTGAGTGCAGTTCATCAAATACATAAGACTACCAATAATTTGAGCATATTTGGATTGTAAGACACCATTGCTTTTATTTTTCTTAAGCTGTGAATTAGCATTATAAGGAGTGCTCACAGGCTTACAATCAAAATGTGAAAAATTTTTCAATATTTCTCAACATAATGTTCTTGTGAAAATATGATACTATTTGACTTCTTTACAAGTCTAATTCCTAAAATCATATCTGCTTCTCCCATATCTTTCATATCAAAATTCAAAGTCAAGAACATTTTGGTGCTAGTCATAATATCAAAATTAGTGCCAAATATGAGCATGTCGTCCACATACAAACAAATTATAACACATTCATGATTAACAACTTTAGAATAAATACATTTATCGACACTATTAATTTGATATCCATTTGAAACTAGCATTTTATCAAACTTATCATGCCATTATTTTGGTGTTTGTTTTAAGCCATACAAAGATTTAATTAATTTACAAACTTTATACTCATTACCAGGAAGAACACAACCCTCAGGTTGATCCATATATATTTCTTCTTCTAGGTCTCCATTAAGAAATACAGTTTTAACATCTATTTGATGAATTATCAATTTATGAATAGATGCAAGAGCAATCAAAACTCTAATGGAAGTTATTCTTGTCACAGGTGCAAATGTATCAAAGTAGTCCATATTTTTCTTTTGAGAATAACCTTTTGCAACTAACCTTGCTTTGAATTTTTCAATAGAACCATCAGGTTTTATCTTTTTTTTAAAGATCCATTTACACCCAATAGTTTTAGCTCCAGGGGGTAAACTTACTAATTCCCATGTATGATTGCTCATGATGGATTCTATCTCATTATTTATAGCCTCTTTTCAAAATATAGCATCAGGAGATAAAATTGCTTCAGAATAGGTTTGAGGATCATTATCAACAAGATAAGTATAAAAATCATCTCCTAGATTGGTTTCCTTTCTGATTCTCTTGGATCTACTTAGCTCTTGAATGTCATCAGGCTTTAAATTAGGTTCAACCACTTGTGGTTTAGAAGGTCTTTCTAAGGAGGTTCTCATAGAAAAGATATGTTCAAAAAATTCTGCATCTTTGGTCTCGGCTATAGTATTAGGTTCCATTATATTATTTTTACTTTTAATCACTAAGAACCTATAGGCTGCACTATATTTATTTGCAGGACTATTTTGAACATAACCCATGAACATACAATCAAAGGTTTTAGATCCTAACTTTCTCTTTTTAGATTCAGGAAGCAAGACCTTTGCTAAACAACCCCATACTTTTAAATATTTAAAACTTGGCAAATGACCATTTCATAACTCATAGGGTGTTTTATTGGTTTTCTTATAAGGAATTCTATTTTGAATAAAACAGCAGAAAGAAGGGCTTCCCTCCACAAGTTCATGGGTGCACCAGAACTAAGGAGCAATGCATTCATTATTTCTTTAAGTGTTCTATTCTTTCTCTCAGCTACTCCATTAGATTCTGGTGAATAAGAAGGAGTAAATTCATGAATTATACCGTGTTATGCACAATAATCATTAAAAGGAGTAGAATCATATTTTCCTCCTCTATTAGATCTAAGTCTTTTTATTTTTCTTGTTAATTGATTTTCAACTTCTGCCTTATATTTTAGAAATATTTTGAAGGCTTCATCTTTTGATTTTAAAAGATAAACCATTGCATAATGAAAAAAATCATCGATAAAAGTAATATAGTATTTCTTTCCACTTCTAGTCATATTACCTTTTAAATCTCCTAAGTCAGAATGAATTAATTCTAACAATTCAGTTTCTCTTGTATGAATAGATTTGCAACTCCTTTTGGTTAATTTAGACTCTACACATGTTTGACATTTTTCATGATCAAAAGAAGTTGACATGTTATTTAGCAAACCTAATTGTTTCATTCTTTTAATGTAAGAGTAATTAACATGTCCTAATCTATCATGCCAAAGATTAACAGAGTCAAGCAAGTAAGGAAAAGAAGATGATGCCTTTCCATTCATAACTTCGAGTACATTTAATATAAATAGAACCTGGTTACAATATCCTTTCCCAATAAAATTTTTAGATTTGGTCATGATAACTTTGTCAGACTCAAATGACACTTTCACACCATTTTTTTCAAGCAAGGCCACAGAAATCAGGTTCATACGAATGTCCGGCACATGTAGCACATCTCCAAGTGAAAGGACTTTTCCAGAAGTTAGTTTTAGATTGACTTTTCCTTTGCCAATCACTGAACAAGACTTTGAGTTGCCCATGAAGACTTGCTCCTCTCCTTCTGGCAGCGGGATATAGGAGGCAAATGCATTTCTATTGCTACATATATAACGAGTGGCTTCAGAATCTATCACCCAGTCCTTTGTATGTGCAACAATATTAGCCTCGCTAACAACCTCAGCAATCACATCTTCTCCAACCATCAAGTTAGCCTTTAGTTTGGATGGAGCATCATTAATTTTTCTGAACCTGCATTGGGCAGCATGGTGTCCTGGTTTTCTACAAACATAGCAAGATCCCTTTTTCTTCTAAAAATTTTGACTTCTTTGAAAATGAGGCTTCTTATCATATTTCTTATAATGGTTTCTATGTTTGGGCTTATAGGACTTATGTTTATCCTTACTAGATCCATCCTCTATTAGATTAGCCTTACTAGTCATTTCCTTAGCCTTTTCTATCTTTTCTCGGGCTCTATTTTGCTCTCCAATCCTAATATGCACAATAACGTCTTCAAGGGACATAGACTTTTTTTATGCTTTAAATTATTCTTATAATCTTTCCAAGATTTAGGTAATTTTTTAATTAGGGATCCAGCAATAAAAGCATCAGAAAGAATAATATTTTTATTTTTAAGGTCATCTATTAGAATATGGAAAGCATGGATCTGAGATGACACATCCTTATCTTCTGACATGGTAAAGTTAAAAAGGTTTCCTATAGCAAATTTCTGAGAACCGGCATCTTCAAGAATATATTTTCTTTTAAGGCTTTCCCAAATTTTAGAGACCGATTTAATAGGATAATAAATATGAAATAGTTCATTGGATAGAGTACTAAGAATAGTATGTCTACATATTCTGTTAGCTTTTTCCCAGGTTAGAAGGTCATCCTCTTTCTCAGGTTTAGGATCAGTCAAAACAGATGCTATATTATAAACATCTAATATTAAAAATAATTTCTCTTGCCAATGTTTATAATGGGAACCAGTAAATTGCTCAATCTTGGATGTATCGGGAAAGGACTTAGTAGCAGCAACCATAATAGAGTCCTATCTACTCTTAAGATTGTTGGATAAATAAGAAGAAAAGATAGTACCCGAGAAGATCTTATCTATTTGAGAAGTT
This sequence comes from Calamus simplicifolius, assembly GCA_900491605.1. Classification (NCBI taxonomy): domain Eukaryota; kingdom Viridiplantae; phylum Streptophyta; class Magnoliopsida; order Arecales; family Arecaceae; genus Calamus; species Calamus simplicifolius. The sequence goes on from UESW01004594.1 coordinate 38,990, forward strand.
GCTATGGCGTACAGGGCACTATCCTTAAGAGTAGATTCGCACATCTCAGAGATAATATCTCGGTGCAGAAGATCAGAGCACGACTACCCTCCAGGATACAAGAACAACAAGTCTTCTAACAGGCGTGCACACACCAATGTCAGAAGAGGATGAACAACCGAATGAGTTCCTTCTCTTTGGATAAGAACGGAGCAAAGCAAAAGAATGAATCTCTGGACTGGATAAGGACGAGGGAATGGATCTCCGAATAATGATGGAAAGAGCAAGATTTGAATTGAAATTATCACCGGAAGGCATTGCTTTGAATATTTATAAGATAGCAAGCACTGGTTGAAAGCAGCGAGTCAATCCAACGGGAATGATGATTCAGTCTAAAGGTCGATCAGCGTCCAACGGTTGTCAAATAAAATAAAAGACTTATTACGAACGTAGAGACATATAAGTCAAAAGACTGATCAAAAAGATAAATAAAAGGACTTATCCTACCGGTTGAAATAGAAAGACTTATACTACCGGTTGAGAACGACGTATCAGATAAAATGACTTATCAAATCAAAAGGCTTTTGAATATTGAAATACATTAAATTTTCAACAATTTTATCTTATTTTATATATTTTAAAAGTTTTTAAATATTTTTTACATATCTATAACTATATGTGTAAGCATTTTTACTGGACTTTTTAGCTCATATCCTCTTTACCTTATCTATTTCAGATACTTAGGATGTAGATGCCGGTCGGACTTTGGGATAAATGAAAAGTGAGATTAGACTAGCTAGTTGCATTTAATAATGGATTGGAACATTTATTCTATATGGACATAAGATATAGTTTCTTTTGATATTATTGTATTGAAGTTACATTGTGGATGATGAATTTTAGTAAGTCTGGCATATTCTTAGGATTTTCTCTATGCAGTCGTATTATAATTATCATAAGGCCTTTTAGAAACTTGAATACTATGAACTATTTACCATTAATTGCATGGGAGAGCTAACTTGTAAATTATAAAATTCACATAAATTCTATGTCTTATATAATCAAATTCTACCGAATGGCTAGCAATGACAGACAAATAAATGCCCGACCTTTTTCATAATACTTTTGAATATATGAATGATGCCATAAATAAAGAGAAACCTAAAAATATAAAAGAATGGTAAAAGGAGCTTTTGAATAGTGAATAAGGCATTTTTTTGGTAGTAGAGGACTCGGAAATAGGGATGGAATATCACCCCTTGAGCATTTGCAGGTAAAATTCTTCTCAACTCAGTTAGAGAATTATCATACCAAGTGATAGCATCTAAATGAATGAGGCTTTGAATGGTTGGATTAAAGCCTGATTTTTGGAAAGAAATTAAAAAATACTTTATTTGAGCCCTAAGTACCTTAAAGGTACCCAAAAAAAAACAGAAAAAAAGAAGTGTGAATCCTTATTCTACTAGCAATCTTTTTGACCAAATTTTATTGATTCCATCTACCATATAGGTTTGTGGCTCTTAGTCTAGGACTGCTCTATTGCTATCAAACAAGCTTCTTCGGTTCACCATACCGTCACTTACGATATATCTAATATTATAGATTCCATCTTTTATGGCACATTGGGTTTACTATCAATCTTTTCTACCTAACTTCATTAATTTCATCTACCGCATTGGTGTGTGTGGCTCCAAATCTTAGGCTGCTCCATGACAAGCAAACGAGTTGTATGGCTCTAATTCAAATAATACTTTTTATCTAACTTTTTTTAAAAAAAATAAATTTTACTTTATTATAAATGTTATCAATACTAAAAATTAAATACCTAATATTTTTTAGTTAATATTAGCATTTTTGGTTTACTTTTTTTTTTATAAGTACTTTGCTTAAATAATTAAATAAAAGTAGCATGTAAGAGCTCAAGCTTTATAGCTCTACAACTCTAATAAGAAAATAATATTAAGAAAAATTTTAAGCTACCAACTTTTCCTCTAACAAAACATCAAAAGTTTCTAAAACAACACATGATTATTGCCCTTTGTCATAAAAAGAGAGAAGATCATGCAAGTGATTGGTTCATCCCTATCATCATTAGCGGATTAATGCACTACATCATTTGAGTGTCATAATTTAAAATAACATAAAACATTTTGCATGAAAGCCTATATTATAGAAATGCATATTACTCCATTATGTCGATGATGTAGTCATGCATCTATTATATAAATAAAATAGTTTAATAGAAGCGAACAAGCATGACACTAATTTTTAGCACTCTTATCTTTAAGTAAATTAAATGAAGTTTATTTTTAGGTGGAACCTAGAATGTGGATGACAAGATTTATATACGAATGAACATTAAAAGGGTTGTTTTAAACTATTATGACGAGTGTTTGGAGTCTTATAATATTCTAGCTAATCTATGAAATTAAATAAATGATTTATTTAGGATAGCTATTATTTTTAGCTGTTGATGAACTTTTTCTCACATAGCCGACGAGATGGTTGTTTTTTTTTTATCAAACGATCCTTGCCTTGATAAAAAGTTGAAAGAAGAAAGCATTGTGGCCATCAAATTACGTTTCTCGAATGTCAAGAAATAAAAATTTTCTTCCAACGAAGTTTCTGCAAGAAAGCCTTCATTCATCTCAAGCAAATGTGACAAGTTACTGTAAAAAATAGATGAACGAGCGCACCAAATTAATTCCAAGACGTCGTCGGTCTTTTAAATATTACAAGTTACTGAATTCGCACATGCTAACGCTTCGGAGGATGGGTCGCCAACGTCGGGCCACGAACCCGCACATCACGAGGAGCGATGAAGTAGATTCCTCCTCTCCTCCTCCGCCGCTCTCAACTATTGGTGTTGGACGATTGAACCCCTCGAAGTCCCCATTCATCTCAAGCAAGACAAGACCTCCCAGCAAGCAGGGTGAGAGAAATATCAAAGCTTCTGGCCTTCGCTCCCTTGCTCGAACCATCATCCATCCTCTGAAATCATGGAACAATTAGCACTGGCAGCTGCCGGTCCTGTCGTGGATGCGCTGCTGAAGAAGTTGGGCTCTACGTTATGGGAGGAGTGTTCGCACCGACATCCAGAAGCTGCAAAGCAAGCTATCAACAATCCAGAACGTGCTTGATGATGCCGAAAGAAGATCCATCACTGACAATGCTCTGCGAGGTTGGCTGAGGAAGCTCAGAGATGCGGCTCTCGATGCGGAAGATGTGATGACTGAGTTCGAGACCGAAGCACTGCGGCGAAGGATGGAGAGATATGATCGCATTGCTGGAAACGTGCGTGACTTCTATTCCTCCTCAAACAATCCCATTGCATTTCGATATAGGATGGTCCGCAAGATAAAAGACATCGGAGAGAGATTGGATGATATCGCAAAGGAGAACAAAGAATTTGATGATTTGATTGTGAAATCTGACTCAGATAGGCCTGTGGACCGTGAGACCTGCTCATTAGTGGTTGAATCTGAAATTTATGGAAGAGATGAAGATGAGAAACAGGTGATCGATGAAATTCTTAATAGACGGAGACAGTGACAAAAATATCTCTGTCCTTCCCATCTTTGGCCTTGGTGGAGTTGGAAAGACCACCCTTGCTCAAATTGTGTACAACAAGGATACAATTAAGGAGCAATTTGAGCTTCGAATGTGGGTGTGTGTGGGTGATGATTTTGATGTCAAAGTGGTCTCACAGAAAATGATCGAACAGGTTAAAGGGGGACCTAGTGATCAAACCTTGAATTTGGACACCCCCTTATCTTTCTTGAAAGAAAAAATGAGAACAACGAAATTTCTTTTGGTCATAGATGATTTATGGATGAAAAAGGAGTCAGAATGGCACGAATGGGACAGAAAAATAAAACCCTTGTTCAATCAGGCCAATCTAGGAATCGTAACAACACGCTCTGAAAATGTTGCTCGTAAGATTGGAACTGTCTCACCTTACAGATTGAAAGAGCTGCGAACCGATGATTGTTGGACCATATTCAGAAAACGGGCATTTACGTTTGAGAAAGAGGAAGAGAATCCGGAATTGGTGGAAATTGGAAATGAAATCATTAAAAAGTGTGGAGGTTTGCCTTTGGCAGCAAGGGCTCTTGGAAGTCTAATGAGTTCTAAAAGAGGAAAGTTTGAGTGGCAAGCTATAAGAGATGATGATATTGGAAGTTATCCACATATGAGATTGGAATTCTACCTGCACTCAAGTTGAGTTATGATAATTTACCTTCAACCTTGAAGCGGTGTTTCACTTATTGTTCTATGTTCCCAAAAGATTATGAGTTTGAAATAAATAAATTGATTCAATTGTCGATGGCTGAAGGACTTATTGATACATCAGATACTTCTTTACATGCAGAGGATATTGGTAAGCAATACTTCAATAATTTGTTGCAGAGGTCATTTTTTCAAGATGTTGAAATGGATAATTACAATAACATGGACACATGTAAGATGCATGATTTAGTTCATGATCTTGCATGTTCCCTTACAAAAGATGAATCCTTGGTCATAGAGAAGGGTGAGGAGACCATTCCACAGGGCTGCCGATATTTATCAATTGTAGATCCTGATGTATCATCAACCTCTTTTAAGACCATTTACAAAGCAAAAAGGTTGAGATCACTTGTTATATTGCGTGGCATAGATGTTGATATGCCTGAATTTATATTCAATGTAACAAAAAATCTCACTCGATCAATTGCGTGTATTGGATATAAGTAGGAGTGATATCGAGTTGTCCAATAAAATAAGCAAATTAAAGCATCTACGGCTTCTTGACCTATCATATACTAGCATCACAACATTACCTACATCGATCACAAGACTTTATAATTTGCAGACATTGAATCTCAAACATTGTTATAGGCTACAAGAGCTGCCTGAAGATATAAGCAACCTAATCAACCTCAGACACTTGAATATATCATATGTACTGGTTTGTCTTGCATGCCTCGTGGACTGGGCCGATTGAGTAACCTTCAGACATTAGGGAGGTTCATTGTTGCTCAGGAGAATGGGCATACATCACAGAGCTCCAGCATCTAAACTCTATTCAAGGTCACTTGGAGATTAGAGGTCTACAGCATGCATGTAAAGGATCCAAATGAAGCTATGCAAGCAAACCTCAAGGCAAAAATGAGATTGAATTGGCTGGAGCTTCGTTGGGAATTTGGCTCAAATGGGGCACAAGAAACATCATCTGCTAATGTGGCAGAAGAGGTGCTTCAGGGGCTCCAACCTCATCATGATCTGAAGGTCTTACGGATATATGATTACATGGGCAGCAGATTACCTACTTGGATGTCATCGTCATTATCAAAATTGGTCCAGCTCAATTTGATTGACCTCAAGAGGTGTGGATGCCTTCTACCACTCGGTCGATTGCCTTCATTAAAGAAACTCACCATAGTTGGAATGCATGCCATAAGGAGAATCGGACAGGAGTTTTACGGGGATGATAGTGGCAATGCATTTCCATTGCTAGAGAAGTTGGATTTAGAGAACATGCCCAATTTGGAAGAATGGGATACAGAACCAATGACAGCAGGAAGAAAGATGGCAATCTTCCCTTGCCTTACCCAGTTAACAATAACAAAATGCCCTAAATTGATGGTGCAGCCAAGTATCCCATACCCCGTGGAGAATCTTTCAATAAGAGACAGCAATGAAATGCTCTTATCAGCAGGAAGCCTTGCAGGGTTGTCCAAACTTAAAAAATTAAGTATTAACACATGTGGAGCATCGTCATTTGAGTGGTGGGATGGACTGCAATGTCCTGCCGGCCTTGAGGAGCTAGAAATTTGGCCTCGTGATGAGCTGACCTGTTTGCCAAAGGGTATTATGTACCTGCCCTCCCTCCATACCCTTTCCTTATACAATTACCAAAATCTTAGTCTAGATTGGGAAGGAAGGAAGCAGCCACAGCCCATCCCCTTCTTCATTGCCCTTCGAAGTCTTACGATAGAAGGAGTCAACCAGTTGACTGCTTTGCCAGAGTGGATAGGAGGCATCACCTTACTGCACCGACTATCTATTCAGAGTTGTCCCAACTTAGCAATGCTACCGGATTGCTTGCGACAACTCACTGCACTCCAATACTTGTATATCAATGATTGCCCCCAACTAACAGAGCATTGCAAGAGGGAGACAGGAAATTACTGGCACAAGATTGCTCATATCCCGAACATCAACATCTGGCCATCATGGGACGAAGAAGGTCCCAGCTGCTCCATCCAATAACAAAGAGGAAGAAGTATCCTATTTTTTTTTCTAATTTTCTATTTGCAAATTTAACTTAAAATGCAAACTCTTAAGTTTCAATGAGACTATTGGCTTGTTGCTAAAGAAATTTTTAGATTCATCTGAATATGTACCTATTGCTTGCTTATTTTCATGCAATTTGGCATTGTGAATGATTAGAAAGATTCACTTGGTTTTACTAAACTATGAAATTTCTAATTTGGTTTAGTTTTTTTGTCCATGGACAGAACTTCCTGAACTGTGCTTTGGTTTAAGAAGCTCAACTGTCATTTCAATTAGCTGACTGATCACCCTCAACTAGCTTGGCCATCATGCCATACCTGTACGCCATGAAAGTCTCACAAAGCTTTAGAGCCTACCTTTGGAGAGATGATGCCATGAAGAAAGGAGTCAAAATTTGGCACCAGAGTGCTTGCTTTCAACTCATAAACAAAAGATATCCATATTTGCTTTAGTCTCTATATGTGTGTTCTTTAATCTTATGCCGCTAATTTTTACTACCATGAACAATGTCTTCTATTTTTTCTTGTTAAAGTACCATAAAATTATGTCTGAACAAATATCTAGTATTATATTGTCAGAATGCCGTCTAAATTTTTTTTTTTCAATGTCCTCTAGTTTTGTGCTAGTCAACCTCATGTATTAATTATCTCAAACCAGAATTCCTGCTGTTCCTTTGGGTTGTATTCCAAAAACCAAAGTGATTCCATAAATTGCATGGTCTTTTACTATTATTGGTGTATGGTTTCATGAATAGCACAGCGCTCGTTTTGCTTCTGTGTGTATTTATTAAATGGCATTTGGGTTCTATTATATCACCTTCAGACCATAAGTTTTGTTTTTCGTTGTTATCATTCCATAAATGAGTAATTAAAGTTGCTTCAATGTTATATTCAGTCACAGCTCTTTCAAATTATGTCCTCTGCCTTGCACATTTGGCTTCTTTTCTTGGTCTACATTTTTAATGAGTCGCATGCTCATCCTATGTTAATTTTATATGGCTTGTGTCTTCTCATGAGATGCCAACCACTTCCTTGAATCTAAGACATTACAGGGGACAATAGATTCTGCCAGAGCTTCTTCAACAGATGCAAAATTTGGACATCTAATTGAATTGGAATGCTATGTGAGAATCAAAATTAGAATAATCTGACATCTACTCTCAAGTGCAGTCAAAAACACAAAAGGCAGAATTTAGAGATGAATGAAGAATTGTTTGAAGGGGTTATATTCATTTGTTCATTACTTATTTTGAGAAATTGACAAGTTAGCTTGAGGTATCATGCAGGACCAATCTCAGGTGTCTAGAGGGGAGAGGGAGTGAGCATTTGGGGATATCTGGAAGCAATGCATTGATGTCTTTCACCAGATCTGCTCGAAGGTCTCACCCCATTCCAGGTTCTCACACCATCTCATTGCTTTAACTTGGCAATGTCAATAAATATTTTGTGACACCTTCCAACACTACAGGAACCAATGATCGGTGGCCTCTCCCCCAAAGCTGGCAAGGTGATGAGAAGGAGAGAGAAGACTGGAACAAGGCTACTCAAATCCCAGATGCTGTAATCACTCTAAAAGAAACATGTCCATCAATATATACGATTATAGACATTGAACGGGAAATAAACAGAGAAGAGAGCAGTAGAAGATCTATTGCTGCTCAACCTAAGTGGCAATTAGGATTAGCAACTTGCACATATGGGCTATGGCTGAAGTGACAGAATGGAGCTACCTTTGTTGGTTCGTCATGTTCCCCCTTGCTCTTTATGTTTCTTTCCCCACCTATTGTTTGTTGTGCATCCACTCTTATATGTCATTGTCCAAACTCCATACTTATTTGTTTCATTAATAATCTTAGGATCTTTCTTCTTTTGCAATTCCAATAATATTTCCTCTTAGTTGTGATTGATATATATTTTAGATATTATTTCATAGACTTTCCGTTCTCTATTTTGCAAGTTAACTCTTTATTGTGTTCTGAAAGAATCTGTAAAATCTACTATCTTTTGTCCTATGCCTTCTCAATACCCACTCTAAAACTTGTCTTCAAACCCCAAGAATGTTGCCCCTTAGTTGATTGAGGCATGCCATATGTGTTTTTTTTCTTCTTTAAATCTGCTATTGTTTGTTTGGCACTTTATTCTGCAAATCTGCAGTTTTTACTCCTTACAGTCTCAATACCCACTGTAAACCTTGTGCAGTTTTCTCTCTTAAACAAAACTTCAACTTGAATTCTATTTAGCATGCTCTTTCCTAATATTCAAAATCAGCAACAATGAGCTTATGGCCCTTCTATTTCTTTGATGGTGTATTTCTTATAAGCAGCATCCCTCTAAAAGATTGTCAAATTTCTTAGAATCTACACGAATGTTTTGGTGTGACTAAATTGTCTTATTCTCTCCCTCTACAGGTCTTTGAGGCTGTATTTTGTGGCATGGCAAGCTGATTGACTACCCTTATGCAGTTTGAAGGTGCTTGCCCACCACACTTGAAAGACTTGCATAACTCCAGCTGTCAAATTTCCATTTTCCCTATTCTTGGGAGAAATAATGCCAAAAGGAGAGATGCAATTCTGAGCACTAGAGAACTCACTTCCAAGTGGTGGACATAAGATCTTCAATTTTTTATTTTTTTAATCAGCATATATTTTTGCTGAATTATATTGCTGAAATGCTCTTCTGTAAATCATTTATGTTATACCTGGTCAAAAATATTCTAAAAATTTTCTCTCATTATTAGTTTGGCCATCAGACGTCTTTTTTGCTTCTTGGTTCCTTTTTTGCTTCTTAGAACCAGCTCTATCTGGGATGATCATTTACATATTATTTATGCATACTGTTGGAAATTTCATATATTTTTATATGAATCAAATTCATATATTATGCAGCGAAAGATAAAATTAACATAAATTTAATTCGCAAAGCCCAAAATCCTCAAGGAATAGATTCAGTTAACAAAATTAAATTTAAAATTAATTTTAAATCATACACGTATTCTTTATTGGGGATGAAGACCTATGAAGCTGGTAAACGATTTATCACTAGTCGTTCATGCGTTCGGCCTCTAATGGCGATTCACGCAGAGATCTTTGGATGATGTTCTTCTAGGATTGGATGATGATCGTCCAATGAGGGGTGCTAGTGCCTCTTTCATTCTTCAATTGATTTAACAAATCAAGAGAGAATAGTTCTCCAATCTGTTCCAATCTTGAACTAGAGAGAGGATGTGAAACATCCAAGAGAGAGAGGACGTCATAGAGAGAGAAAGGGAATCCTAAAGAGAGAAGTGGAGCATAGGCATCCAAAAGAGAGAGAAAGGAGTTAGGCATGTATTATCAAGGGGGTGTCTCTCTCCTTTTATTCATGAAGAGGAGGTTGTATGGTTCCATACAAAGAAAAATTTTATTCCAACTATCAAACCATGCAACCATATCAAGTTGATAACAAAATTCCTAACAAATTTAATATATTTGTTATCATGATCATGTTAGGATTACAACCACCAAACCGTATTCCTAAAAAAATAAAAAATTGGTTATCCCATGAAACCAATGCCCCAACCTTGGATTTGGCTTCATGATGATGCCCAAATCATGGGTGTTCCCTCCTCCATAATATGAAGATGGGTCATGCCATCACATGGGCATGGATCCATTCTTCACGTGACACGATCTTAGCTCTTGGTTTAATTGGATTTTCATTAATCAAATCATGCCATCATATGGACTCAATTAAACATCACATTATTAATCCCAATTAATCTAAGCCATCCATCACATGGATCAAACCTAATTGGGTATCCAATTAATGAATTTTATGTGTACATCATATGTACAAAAGAAAAGAAATACCTAAGAGGTGTTTAAAGCATAATCTGAATAGTATATGAACCCTTCATCATCCATTGATTATACAAGCAATCTTTATTTCTTTCGTCTATGACATTAGTGTGTGCCTCCAAGTCTTTGGGCAACTCCATTACTATCAAACGAGCTACAGGCTCCACAGAGCACTGCACTATGATCATTCATACCATGTCTCCATTACTTTCCTACCCTTAATAGCGAATTAGGTGTCATTTTCTCCATTTAGCTCCCTCTTATTGCATATGGTTTTTAAAAAAATCTCGCTTCATTGGCTCCTAAGTCCTACGAATAATATTCATTCCTCTTAATTATTGGTGTTGGATGATTTAACCACTCCAAGTACACATTCATCTCAAGTAAGACCTCTTAGTAGGGTAGGGGGAAGGACAAAACTTTTGGGCTCCGCTTCCTTGCTCAAACCATCCTCTTAAAAGAAAAGACTTTGTGCACTGAAGGTCGATGGATAAAGCACGCACCGAGCATGTGGATTGGCCGCACGCCGATGCCACCGTGCATACTGCGGCCCAATGGGCCATGGTGTGCATCGCACATGCGGCTAATCCATGTGCCCAATGCACATGAACAATTCGCACGCCCGGTGCGCGCTTTATGCACTGGAGACTTTTTTCCTCTCAAATCATAGCAGAATTAGCACTAGTAGCTGCCCGACCTATTGTGGATGGGCTCGTGAAAGGATTAGGCCCTGCATTATCAAAGGAGCCGTGGCTAGAATGGTGAGGAGAGTTTGTGTAATCCCCTGGATTGCTTAACTGCTCGTAAGAGTTATCACGAGATCAGAAGATAGACTCTAAATATTTGAATTCCAAGTATATCTAACTACAGAGTCCCTTGATTTGAGGACTCTGTACCATCTTTAAAAGATCACCGAAACCTCTTTCCCATCATACGTGAACGCCCCCCTTCTCATCATCTTCTCGTGCGGACGTTTCTTCCCATCATCCATGTGCACGCGCCTGCTCCTGGTAAGTTCCCTGTCCATGCCTGAGAGAGAGAGAAAGTTAAAAAAAAGGGAGAGACAGGGAGGAACCGGGTTGAAGAACCCAGTCCCTTCCCTGTGCCGACACAGGTTCAGGCCCGGTGGCGTGCCCGCCGCCTCGCCAGGCCTGAGCCCCGGCCGACAACCCCACCGGCACTGGGGGCGGCGTCCGGTGGGGTGCCGAAGAAGAGAGAGAGAGAGATAGAGTTGAGATGGGAGAGAGAGGCCATGGCTATCGGCGGTCCGATCCTTGGTTCGGGCCCGGCGGCGTGCTCGTCGCCTTGCCAGGCCTGAGCTTCGGTCGGAGACCTCCACCGGCGCCGGGCAGGCGTCCGGTGGAGGTCCAGCCGCTACGGTGGTTAGCCGTGCCGCCGGCACGCTTCTTGGCCGTGACGAGTCGTGAGGGAGAAGGAGAGAAATTAGGGATAGAGAGAGAGAGGGACGTGGCCGGCTCTGGCCCGACCATCGGTGGCCGGACCGCCCCGGATTGAGCCGGCAATGTCGCCGGCGTGATAATGAGCCACCGCGATGAGACAGAGAGAGGACGGGATTTGGATTAAAATTGGAGAGAGAGAAGAGAAAGGGGGGCCGCGGCCAGCTCTAGCTTGGCCGCCGGCGGCCGGGCCGCCCCCTAATTTTGGCCGGCGGCGACCCTGGCCACCGGCATGAACTGCTCCCTGTTTCGTTAGAAACATGGGAGCAACAGTATTAAAAAAAAAGAGAAGACGCTGGGCCGACTGGGCTGCTTCGATTTGGGCTTATTGGGCCGGTTCAGGAGCGCAGTTTGAGCAGCATTTTGGGCCTGTATCGGGCCGAGAATGGCAAAGTAAATATATGGCCCGAATCAGGATTGATTCTAGTTTCTGGGGATAATTTTTTCCCTATTTGGGTGTATACGTTAAGAGATATTCGAGCCAAAGTTGGGCCCGTGAAGTGTTTGGGTAGAGTTTAAGAATTATTTTATAATTCAGATTTTAGAAATTTAATAATAAAAATGATACTGTAGGTTCCAGGTGTCCAATTAGCTGAGTTATCAATTAAAATTTGCATACTGAGGTAAGTAAGTCAAGTATTATAATTTTATTAATTATTTAATTTGTAAACTGAACTTACAGTTAAATATAATTATGTTAATTTGGCAAAATCATATTGTTACTATGATAATATGTAATTATGATAATGACAGTAAAACTTTATGTGTCACTGCGGTTCTCACATGACAGATTCCCATATGACAGATTCTCACATGATAGATTATCAGACAGATTCTCACATGACAGATTATCACATTATCACATGACAGATTATCACATGACAGATGATAGAATACTGGTACCAGGACCCTTCCTCTTAGGGGATATTTAAGAGTGATACACATGATGTGTGTTGTAGGGCCGTGGGACACATAAAAAAAAAATGATAGTAAAAATAATTTTTGTTTACATCGTATATATTCTAGTAATTATTATTGAATTAAGTTTCAAATTAATTGATCTGATGACATGAACCTATGATAGCATGATAAATAAAATTTTAAAATTATATTAGGCTTACTTATTGAGTGTGAGCTCATAAATTCTCACAATGTTTTCAGAGCCTCAGGAATGAAGAAGGATAATTGGATAGAAGGAGCTTCTATTAAATAGACTTAGTTTTATTATATTGATTTAGTTCAGATTTGCTTGTGTGTAGGGCAGATAGCCCAAGACTGATAATTATGGTTTGTAATAAATCATGGATGTGAATTTGCTTTATATTGATTTATGTGATGAAGTTCAGATGCCTTGCATGCCTGGCATGCGGCGGGTTGTCATCCTAGCTCAAATTTTGGGACTGGGGTGTGACAGCTTTAGTGGTATCAGAGCCAGGTTATGACATTAGGGACATATACATGATGACACTTTAGGCAAAACACTAGAGTGACATAGAGACAAATTATAAATTTAAAGGAATCTCAGAAATTATGCTTTGAAAGCCTAACAATTAATGTTTACAGTGATATTAATTACAACTAATTTATCAGGAAATAAGAATGGCACGTCGCACTAGAAGTCGACAAAATGATGAGAGTTCCCAGGTTGGTAATGCTGGCCAACCGGGAGGTCTGGAAGCCACCGGAGCTGCTGCCCCTGCCAATTCAGTCGGGACTGATCAGCAGCAACTCCAGACCGAGATGCTTCAGGTTCTCTCGGGTATGGCGCAGTCGATGCGGGACTTGCAGCACCAGATTCTGCAGGCCTTGTCCGCTCAGCCTACTCACACTGCTCCGCAGACACAGCCTGCCCCTCCTGTTCCACAGACTCAGCCTGACTCTACTACTCCACAAACCCAGCCTACTCCATCTCAATCCTGGATAGGGGTTGGCCGCAGCTTTGCAGACTTCAAGAAATTTGCCCCTGCCCCTTTCTCTGGATCCACCAACCCTATTGATGCTGAGCGGTGGGTGCGAGACATGGAGAAGGCTTTTATGGCCCATGGTAGTCAGGATATGGAGCGGATCAGATTTGCCACCTATCTTCTCCAGGGAGAAGCCTATGATTGGTGGTTAGTCGAGGAGCAGCGTCGGAATGGACAGATTATTTCTTGGGGAGAGTTTAAGAGATATTCTTCGACAAATACTTCCCAGGAGTGTACAGAGACAGATGGAATCAGAGTTTATCAAGTTGGAGCAAAAGGATCTTTCTGTGGCCCAGTATGAAGCTGAATTCACCAGGTTGGCCCGTTTTGCTCCAAATATTGTGACCAATGAAATGGCCAAGGTCACCAGATTCACTGAGGGACTGCGACCCAGACTGAGGCAAGCGGTCAATGCATTTGAGCTCCTCACTTACAGTGCTGTAGTGAATAAGGCCTTGGTGATTGAGAGGGATATGAATGCTGTTCAAAAGGATTGGGAGCTGCGGAAGAAGAGAAAAGGGCCTACTTCTGGCCAATCCTCTGCTCAGGCCAAGAAGAAGGGTGCACAGGCTCCAGCTGAACCACAGAATAAGGAGACTCGTTGCATTCATTGTGGTAACTCCCACCCTGGAAAGCCTTGCCGCAGAGTGACTGGTGCCTGCTTTGTCTGTGGGAAAACTGATCACAAGATTGCTACCTGTCCCTTTCGGAAGGATCACAGCCTTCTTCAAGTCAAGGAATGAGCCAGCAACAGCAGCAGCAGCCACCGAGGACCCAGGGAGGGTCTTCAACCTCACTCAGCAGGATGCTGCCGCTCTAATTCTGTGGTGACAGGTATACCCTTTAATGTTATATCTAGTATTACATTCTTATCTAGTGCAATGCATTGACAGTTAATTAACAGTTAGGTTCAATCCTTAATGTTAAAACAAATTACACTTATGTCCAGGAATGATTAAAGTAGGTACTGCTTATGCTCAAACTTTAATTGACCCGGGTGCCACGCATTCTTTATATCTGACATCTATCTTGACAAGAATGCATCATTGACACCTATTCCTCTAGAGCAAGAGTTGCATATTGCCTTCCAAATGGAGATTATGAAAGTTGACACAGTATGCAAATCTTGCCCAATTATCTTGGAGGATAGGAGGTTGAATGCTGATCTCATTGTCCTTCCACTGAAGTTTTTGATGTTATCCTTGGAATGGATTGGTTGGCCTCCTATCATGCTTCAGTAGACTGCTTCAGGAAGATTGTCAACTTCAAAATTCCAAGCCAGCCTGAATTCAGTTTTATTGGTGGTCAGAAACACCTAGCCTCAGTGTTCATATCAGCGATGCAGGCTGGAAAGTATTTGATGAGTGGTGGTCAAGGATTTCTTGCTGTAGTCAAGGACCTTCAGCAAGAAGAGACCAAGTTGGAGGATATTCCATAGCTCGAGAATTCCCTGATGTCTTCCCTGAGGATTTGACTAATTTACCCCTGATCGGGAAGTCGAGTTCTCTATTGATCTAGTTCCTGGAACTGGACCTATATCAAAGGCCCCTTACCGTATGGCCCCGGCTGAGCTAAAAGAACTGAAGGATCAACTGCAGGAGCTCCTAGATCGAGGATTTATTAGACCCAGTGCTTCTCCTTGGGGTGCTCCAGTTCTATTTGTTAAGAAGAAGGATGGCAGTCTTCGACTCTGCATTGATTACCGGGAATCAATAAGGTAACAGTGCGAAATAAGTATCCTCTGCCAAGGATTGATGACTTGTTTGATCAACTTCAAGGAGCCCGGATATTCTCAAAGATTGATCTCAGGTCAGGGTACCATCAGCTTAAAGTCAAGGAGGGGATGTGCCTAAAGACAGCATTCAGAACCAGATATGGCCACTATGAGTTCTTGGTGATGCCGTTTGGGTTAACTAATGCCCCAGCAGCATTCATGGACTTAATGAACAGAATTTTTAAGCCATATCTGGATCAGTTTGTGGTGGTTTTCATTGATGATATTCTGATATATTCCAAGAGCCATAAGGAGCATGAGGACCACCTGAGGATTGTGCTACAGATTCTTCGGAGAAGAAGCTTTATGCCAAGCTGCAGAAGTGTGAATTTTGGTTGGATCAAGTATCTTTCTTGGGTCATATAATCTCTAAAGATGGTGTATCTGTGGACCCGAAAAAGATTGAAGCTATCATTAGCTGGAGCCGACCTTCCAATGTGGCAGAAGTCAGAAGCTTCTTGGGATTAGCCGGGTATTACCAAAATTTGTGGAGAATTTCTCTCGCATTGCTCTACCCCTAACTCGCTTAACCCAAAAGCGAGTGAAGTTTGACTGGACAGTGGAGTGTGAGGAAAGTTTCCAGGAGTTAAAGCAGCGCCTGGTGTCAGCTCCCATTCTTGTTCTTCCAACGGGATCTGAAGGTTTTACTATATATACTGATGCCTCTCGAAAGGATTGGGATGTGTTTTGATGCAGAATGAAAGAGTGATAGCTTATGCCTCCAGACAACTGAAACCTTATGAGCAGAATTATCCTACTCATGATCTGGAATTGGCTGCTGTGGTTTTTGCTCTGAAGATTTGGCGGCATTATCTATATGGAGTGTCGTGTGATGTGTATACAGATCATAAGAGTCTAAAATACATCTTCACACAGAAGGAGCTGAATTTAAGGCAGAGGAGGTGGTTGGAACTATTGAAGGATTATGACCTGAATCTACAGTATCATCCTGGGAAGGCCAATGTAGTAGCTGATGCCTTGAGCAGAAAATCCTCTTCTGAGTTAGCTGCTATGATTACCTCCCAGCCTCACGTATTGAGAGATCTGGAGAAGTGGGAGGTTGGTCTGAGAGTACAGCAGTCTGATGGACTTGTTGCAGCACTTGTACTCCAGCCGACCTTAGTTGACAGAATCAAGTCCTCCAGATGGAAGATCCAGATCTACAAAGGATTAAAGAAGTGGTACAGTCAGGAGTTCAGAATGAATTTTATATAATGGATGATGGATCCCTGAAATTTGAAGGAGACCTTTGTGTGCC